>JAOWBN010165899.1:0-18360 GCA_028565015.1 Pinguicula moranensis
GTATAATTACAAGTGTAAGGGTGTGTATGTCTAATTAGACTCCAATTTGATTGGAAATATATTGATAGATAGTATATGGATCGGTTAATGGATGAAAATCAGTATAGCCTAATATAAAGTCTGTGGAAAACTCAAAATAATTGTCTTTAATGACATCAAGTCGAGCAAATCCTGGAATATTTTAAGGCCAACTCTTAAATCTAGGCTGCTACGTTGAACTGAGAAATGATACAGCGCACTAATAGTACACTAATAGACGAAAAATATCAAAATACCCCGTGTTAAATTTCGTGTCGATGTTTAACACGAGGGTATTTGGGTATTTTTCGCTCATTAGTGCGCTATATCATTTCTGCGTTCAACTACCTAAATGCAGGATTGAGTCTCGGAAATTGGGTCTCAAATCCATGGATATGTATCAAATATAAATGGGCAAAAAAATGTGGAGTAATGTTTGAATTGTTAAATTTCAATGCAAATAATTTACTTGTTTCACAATCATGGCCCCTTTTGAAAATTATTGGCCTAAGATTTAATCCATGGACTGTATGAATTAATAAAGTATGATATAATTCTGGATACCATATACCAAATAAAAAGTGTAATATCTTTTATAATTCATTACCACAATTGCCGTCCATATTAATAAAATAATTAATTTTTCTAATAAAAAAAGTTCTCCAGCAGCAGATATTCTACTACAGCGATTTTCAACTCTCAAAACTACAAAAAAGTTGCATAAAGCATAGAAGCAAACACACACACAAGGATCTATTCTACAATTCTATTGAACTTGATATTCCCTTCATCCAATATGGTAAGCTGTTTTCTTTTATTGGACAACTTTGGAGTGTTCATGAACTGAGCAGCTGTTCTCTCCCGCAATTCCTCTAGGGTCTCACCTTCTTTGGCTCTTTCAAGAACCTGCAAAAGTAAAAGCAAAGCTAAGGAGTCAATTGATAGCTAGTTGCTTTCAATAAAATATGCCTCTCAATGCAAAGCCAGCGTACCAAGTGACGACCATAAAGATGGGTGTTTGAAAGAGCCTCAAGGGCATTGCGGGTCTCTTGCTTTGTCACGAACTCTACAAATCCGAATCCTCGATGCTTACCAAATCGCATTGGCAGCCTCAAACTCTTTATCTGCGGAGTGCATGCCCAACTTGTAAGAATGCAAGAACACAAACATCTTACACTATTGGAAACTAAAATCATGGCTTCATATTGAGGCGCAAAATGACTGTTGGCACTCATTCAAGGACCATTATTTTCATCGTCAACTTCTACATTCGAACTAACTTTTCCCCATTGACTATGCTTTCAAGCAGATCACATCTAACAATTCTTTGCCTAATAGAGGGGAGGCAAGTGCAAGAGAAAACAACAAACCAAGCAATACAGCTACAGCCTTGCTATCTTACACCAATACAGTTGATAAAATAGATGAAGGAGGAGAAGCTCAAGCTGAACATGTCAAAATGAAAATCCTATTACCTACAGATATGAATATAGAAATTTCACTGGTGATGCCCACAAATTTTTAGGTCCATTAAAAAAACTAACAATTTAAAATACTATGAAGGAGAGAAGTAATCAGAAATTAATATCACGCCAGAGGGTTATTGCCACAATTCTGACAGAAGGTCTTATGGGGGCTGTTAAGAGTCTGCAATACCGACTATCAATTCAAAAGAATCCAAATGTAGAAGTCACTTGAGCATATAAGTCAACAATATCAACAGTGTTCAAAAACCAAGTTCCTCAGCAGGATACATCTTTCTTCCATTTTACAGAAAACAAGTAAGAAATGGTTCCAGAAATAGTTCAATTCTTTCTTGGAATTGGCAACCTTCTATACGTTGTACAAAGAAATAGTGGATTGAGTGGAGTATCAAACAAATGTGCAAATTATTTTATCAAGGCAAAGAAAAATTCGAAGTATTTGTACCTGACCAAATGGAGAGAATAATTGTCTAAGATCCTTTTCTGTAGCCTCAAAAGCTACATTTCTCACAATCAATTTTGTTGAACTCCGGTCACTTTCAATTTTTTTAGGTAATATTTCGTCCTTTTTAACATGACATAGTTGCAACATAAGAGCATGTCCATCCAAAATAGTTCCCTGGAATAAGTGAAGAAATAAGGATGTAGTTTCAGCTAAAAGTAACGGGCGCAGTTACCCACATAATGGCAAAAATAGCAGAAATGACCATACCTGTAGATCCCTGCAAACATTCATTGCAGTATCAACAGAATTAAACTCTATGAAACCAAATCCCATAGAAACAGTCTTCCCGTTTTTCAGATGCTTCTTCACCTACAATGAGTAAAATAAATGGAAGCATAAAACAAAGCAGGAAGATGCATCAAGATCATTACAGTTTGAAAGCTGACAGAAAGAATACCCTGGCACTCAGTATTGTTCCTTCCTTCATGTGATCAGCAAAATGCCTTTTCATGCTCTCCTCAGTTGTTTTGAAGTTCAGGTTCTTTACATATAATGAGCGTGACTGAAGCAAAAAAGACAACCAGAATTTTTATTACTGAACAAGGAAGGTTTTGGAGGATCTCAGGCGCCAAACAATGTTTTCAACATGATAATGCCAGCTTTACTCCCACACACACACATGAAACCCAACTGTTGCTTCTCCCCAGTCTTTTAGCTAAATCATAGCAAAACTGCAAGCATCACTTGGAAAAATATAGTTCCGAAGCAATTAGCAGAAAACACAGTAAGGAGTAATCAACCCATATGGGCCACTTGCAGAAAGGAATGAAGGTTATCATCTGCATGTTAATACAGAATTATTTTTACCCACTAATCCCTTCCTTGATCCCTCTATTTCTAAAAATCCATATATTAACTGTAAGGAGTTAAACATAAAGCAGGTGAAGGCAATAAGGACTACAAGGCTTATGAAAATCCAACTAATGACAATTTTTTCTTTAATTCCACATAGAAGAAACACTTTGAAAACCTAACAACCCCTGCATAGATGAAGAATTTCAGTATTTCAGTAACTTATCATGGAAAAGAATCAATCTTTCAAAATTACCTCAACTCGATCTGGCTCAATATCTGCATCCATTATTTCTTCAACTTCTCGGCTTAATAAGGCCCTTCTCACATCAAGTCCATCAACAACTTCATTCTCGACAAAAGATGAAGGTTGACTGAGAATATTGGCCGGTGCCCATTCCAAATACAGTGGGCCATCCCTGTGGTAACAGTAATTGACAAATTAGAACAGGCAAACTGCTAAGAAGCAAAAGCCAATATAAAAGCTAAAGCATAATCAAGCAGTTCAATAACCTGCACATAAGTTTCTTAACTAGTGTCCTCAAGTTAAAATCATTAAACCATACCCTAAATTTTTCATATCTTTTGTCTAATGCTCAACAAAACAAATCCGTCTTTTGAATCCAAGTCACAGTATAAGAAACTATTATCAGCTTGAATTAAATATTAGAAAACTTATCTTTCCATCAGCTTAAGCTTTCGGATGGCATAATATATTTACCATAATATAATAGCTAGAAAAATAGAAAGTCATGCATTAAAGTACAACAATCACCGAGTTATTAAAAAATGGGTCAGTTCACCAGCATGTCTCAGCAAAAGTGAGAGCATATTAAGGACTCATGCATTCATTTAAGGTTTCAGATAAAATGAATGCATGAGTCCTTAATGGCACCGGAGCTTTCCAAATTGTATAACTACCAACTCAGCTTACTTATAACGCTTGTAGGCTAAGCCTTTGAATGCTGCACGTGCTTCAGCAGGTTCTAGAAAGATAACCTGGTTGCGACAAATTTACAAAAACACAATCAGTGGTTGATCTGAATACATTTTAAGCCTTTAAAATACTGCAACATGCACATTACATGATAGGCAAGAAAAATTATTAAAGAAATGGGAACTGTTTTTACACAGCATATCGTGTGTCACCAACGTTTCTGACTTATATTTACACTGTTTATAGACTTGTCTAAAAATAAATTTACATTGCTTACAGACTTGTCAGAAAAAAAATTACATTGTTTCTAGACTTGTCTAAAAAAACTTTTACATTGCTTATAAACTAGGAAAAAGCTTATATATCAATACAACTACAAAATGCACCCTAGTAATCATGCATGGGAGAGTTACTTGCCACCCAAAGACAAAGTGAGCATCTAAATGCTATATGCACCTGCTACTTGAAACTATAGATAAATTCATAACTGGCATGCAAGGAATTAATCATACTTCCTTAAGAAAAAAAATTGGAAATGCTAGAACCCAACCAATCTAAGAAAACGTTAGTAGTTTGAAAATCAAACATTCTAGGTTTCAGGCATCTGAAGGAAAGAATACACAGTACAAACTTCATATTCTCTTGGTTACATTTAACTCTGAATACTCGTCTAGTTCCCCTGAATCAGTGAAGATCGGTGGAAAGATAATCAAAAGGTTCTAAAGAAACAATTGAGGGGGAATCACTAATATATATATATATATATATATATATATATATTAATGAGGGACATTTTGACAAAACTGTAAGCGGAAAACAACAATAACAAAACCAAAAGAAATATCAGTAACCAAAAAAAAGAAGATGCAACAGGAAAAAGATGAATCAATTATAATAACATCCTAATACAGATGAAAAGTATCTCATACCAAAGCCAAGGTCTTAGTAGGAGGCAAAATGATTTTATCCAAGGAGCCAAATTTAGCGAACATGCTCAATAGCTCATTTTCAGATGAACCATAAGGCAAATTCTTCACCAATATAACATGGTTACTTCTTTTAAGGCCGTCAGTTCTACCAGCAGCAAACTCCTCCAGTGAAGAAATATTGATCCCGGCAGATGAAAGAGCTTTTTTTGTTTCAGCAATTACTTGAGTTTCCCCCAGTGCAATTTTTACAGCAATATCATCAGATTCTCTGTCAAGTAGTTCACTTTTGCTGACACCAACTTTTCTTGCAATGTTTTCAACAACCTACAACATGAAGTATTAGAAAGAAATCAGATATATACATCACACTAGTAAATTAGCCAGAGACTCGAAGTAAACAAGGGTTATTGTGTGTACGGTCAATATACAGGTTTAACCTAAAAGCACTGGATTGTACATCTCATGATGGAGTAAGCCCGCCAACCCAATGTAAGATTTCTCAAGAAGTGGGAAGTAATCAGACATTTCCGGCATGATAGAAAATTTCCAACTTACAGTATCAGAGCGCATATATAAACTATTCCATGCCCGTGTATTTCCATTTGCTTCTGCTGCCTTTTTTTCTGCTTTTCTCTGTTGCTTAAAAGTTTTTGAAGGAAGGTTGTCAGCATTGATGGTCCTGTAGAATGAGTTTCAACGTCATCTTAAAACAACTGAGAAGATGCCACAACAGGCATAAATATAAGCTTTAAATTATATGAACAAACAGTACCCCTGCATATCAGAAGGAAGGCTTTTCTGTTTAGCAGGCATGACATGCAACAACCTCCCCTGGAAAATTGAACAGTCCATCTCTTCCAAAGCCCTAAGAATGATCAAATATAAAAGCTTTCATGGGAAGTCTGGCATAGAGAAATATATGCACATTCCAAAGGACAGTCTAGAAAAAAACCAGATTCATAAAAAAATGCGAGCAAACCTGAAATCACTACTAAATCCCCTACTAATATGCATAGAAATTAACATAAACTGATTATAATGCCTGCGCTACATAATAGAACAGTTGGCATTTGCTTTTGCAAGTGCATCTAAAGCAACCAGCATAAATAAAAAAAAACATTACGATAGAATTTACTTGAGCTTTCAAGATGTAGGATATCATCAGAACTTCAATTATTTCTAAAAAGTTAATACTTGTACTATCAGCACCAAGGCTGACACCTAACACTGTTTATTGAAGCATAAGTCTCTGGAAGAAGGTGTTCTCTGCAACTTTATAAACTTTTATCTCAGGAAAGATACCTGCCAGCAGATTCTGGGAGAGCAAAGAGAACATAAGCAAATCCTTTGGAACGTCTTGTGTCTTTATCTATGACAATATGAACCTGAGAAACAGCGCCATATTTGCTAAAGTGGACTTCTAATTCCTCCTCACTATCCAAGATAAGAAAATGTCGTTGAAACAAGATAACAAGCAGAACAAAGCAAAAGTTTGTAAGAACTCAACACCAAGCTCATAATGCAGAAATCATCTGCACAAATAAAAACAGGTGTTCGAGTGCCGTGCAGAAGTGGGTGCACAATCACATTCATACATAAAGATCAAGCATGAGGGAAAATTGCAACCCAGACAGCCATAGATAATAAGATACATACGTTACAGTGTAAGGAAGGTTCCGGATGAAGAGACGCCCAGATTCCAGAATTACATCATTCTTGTTTTCGGGACTTGATTGCGGGTCAGACAAGTTATTCGTCTGATATTCTCCAAAGGATCCATATTCAGCGTTGCTTTCGGGAGCATCAAGTGCAAGCTCATCCTGGAGAGGAAAATGACTACCTTTTTCATGACAGACAATGCTGTGATGGCTATCATCACCATCAATGTGATCACTGCCATCGCCATTACTCTCACCATCAGTGCTTTCAGAATCTGACCAGCTTTTCTTAATTCTGCTTCTGAAATAATCCATATCTGATAAAGCTTCATCATGAATAGTTATGTTTGGATGATCCCCCTTCAACTCGCCCAATACGTCTTTCCCTTCTTCCTTACTTCCCTCGAGGTCAGTATCCTTTACATCTAATTTACCTTCATTTCCTTTTGCTTTATGGCTTCCATCATTCGACGCTGTTCGGTAATGGTCCAAAGATGGTGTTGGAGCTGCAACTGTATCATTAGCCCACAATTTTGACCTGCCGTGCTGCATGACCTCAAGAAACTCTTGAAGTTGAGGGTCATCCTTCTCATTGTCATCTCTCTTCTTATGTTTACCTTCTAGGCCTACAACCTTAGAAACTTTTGAACCATTCAATTTCTTGTCTTCTTCCAAAGAATTCTCTTTTTTCTTCAACGAGTGTCGACTCCAAGGACGTGGAGTATTAGGATCTCCAACTTTCAAAGCAATCTAGCTATTACCATGAGGTGTTACAATCCGCCATTTCCTTCAATAGTAATACAACACAACCCCTTTCACCCAAAAATAAATATAATGAAGCAGTAAAGAAGTACGAACCTCACAAGTAATTTTGCAAGTATCCATGAAAGACTTGTTGAAGTACTTTATGGCTTCATCCGCTTCACGCTCTGTCCTATACCCGACGAACCCAAATTGCCTACTCTTCCCCTCCCTGCACCAAACTTGAAGAATAAAGGATATGCCAATGCGAACATCCAAACAGAAGACGAAAAAATTATTACTTGGTGCGCATAATCCTCGTATCTGTGACTTCCCCTTTCTGGGAGAAGAATTCTCTGAGGCGGTCCTCCGCCACGTACTTCGGTAAGTTTTTTACACATATCCGTGACCTTCCACAGCAAATAAAGCAGGGGAATCATTAGAGACGATGCATATATATTTCAGAACAAGGACGTGTGGTAAAATACTACACTTACATGGTTAGCAAATAACACAGTGCAATCAAAGTTCGTAACGACAGAAGTTCGGATGTTTCAGAACTCTCGACTCTCTTGCAACAAAGGAATTAAAAAGTTGAATAGGGTGAGAGAGCAAGACAAAGAGCCACCGGCGCCGGCGGTATTTGATTTTGTTCAGACCGCTTACGATTTCTTTCTCCTTTGTGTTTCATCCAATTGGGCCTATTCATATTCTAATTTTGGGCCTTACCTTAATCGTTATTGGGCCAGTGCTCAATTTATGCAATCCATTATGGAATTCATCTAGGGTTAGGGTCCGGTTATCGAATTTTTTTTATATGTTAATAAATTATAAAAGTTTTTTATGAGTAAAATTATAAAAGTTTAATAAAAACAATGACCTAATTCCTAATATTACCTTAACTAAAAAGTTCACTTGTTACATTTATATGTTTTTAGGCAGCGCTTTTAATAGCTTTGAGAAAAACTGGCATTAATCAACTTTACGGGAAAAAAATCTTTTAAACTTACTTTTCAATGATGTGACAAATATTATATTTTTGTTGTTGCTTTATTACGTCCTATACAGTGCACATCTTCTATATATGCTTATCATTTTGCATCAGTGGCAAATTTAAGTTCAAAATGTTCCATTGAAGCACTTTGTGTTAATTCGTTGGGAATGTTCGCCATCTAGATAACTAAAGTTTAATATTGATAGGTTCGCTTCGGCTCTAATAATTGTAAAAGTATTCTTAGTGACTCAGTGGGACATTTTTTTTTATAACTATGGCGTCTAAAATTATTTTGGGCTTATAAAAAATATTGTTTACTAACTTTCAACCTGTTTGGCTATTTTGCATAATTTAACTATTTGATACCTTATTAACCTGGAATACATTATCTTTGAACCACATTTTGTTTATGGTGAACTAATTCAATAAGGTCACATTTCCCCTAAGATGCTATCACTTTCTATTGTAGGACATTTTATTATTGTCAATCTACTTATCTTCAGGTTTCACATGTGTATGGTGAAAACCAACTTTTGTGCAAAAATTTTTGTTTATCTTTGAGCGTGTAGTCATTTCTCTTTCTATTTAGTGAAACTGCATACTAGCCTAGCTTAGTTACACAACATTCACCTTTTATCACGTACATTGATAGAAGATTTAGGCTCTATTTTGCGCATGCCTTATTCTACTTCTTCTTCTACTTCTTCTACTACTTTTTCTATTACTTCTTCTTATTTTTTAAAGGGGTCCTGTTTTGCGCAAATACTTAAAAGATTACTATTTTTACAATAGAGGTGTCTCGGAGGGTCCTGAATTTTTCCAAACCGCCGTACCAGAGCTCCCGTAGCCGCCGCCATACCAGAATTAAGGTGATTATTTTTTAGAAGCAAAAAAAGCATGTCAGGAGTTGCTTATTTTTAAGAAGCTTTACCTTAGAACCAGTAGTAGAAGGTTGATTGTGCAAAATACTTATTTCGTAAATCAAAATTCTTATAAGCCAATTATAATTTTAAAAAGGCGGCACAAAACAGACCTTTATTCTTTCGCTCAATTTTATTTTAGTTAATTTCTTTCATTTATATGACATTTTAGTAGTTATTTCTTTTTAGCACAAAAAAACTATTTCTAACGTTCTACATTTTCCAGCATTTTTTTAATAGCCACGATGAATCATTACAACATAGTTTTATTGAAAGAAACAAAATTGCATTTGCTCGTAGAGTTTCAAGTCTAACAAACGCCATTACAAGTTAGCAGCATTTCTGTCCCAATACAAATTTCAAAGGCATATAGTTTGCAATCATAGGAGCAGAAGCAAGAAGCCCAGTCTCCACACATATCTGAACTGGATGTTGAACAACAGCGTCTTAACCCCAGAAAAAAATATTTACATTTCGTCCACAGAGCAGCAGAGGTGAGATGGAGAAGGAAATCTTGACATCTTCTCTTCATGCCATTCTAGAGACAGTGCTGAGTTTCTCAACAAATCTACGATGGACAAAACTAAATAATAAGTAAAAGCATCACCTATTCATAGAGGATGCAGGACTCCGGACCAACTAAAAGAAGCTGAAGGAACACTTGAAAACTAGCAGACACTGTGGGTCTAAAGATAATTTCATCAAAAGATGAATGTAATGGGGTTATAACAACCACCTTTCCAAGTTTCATCAACAATCCTTTAGAAGTAAATGAAGCGAAAAAGCATCGGTCACTTTTCTATGTGAGTAACATGAATGATCAATAAATAATTAAGAAACCTGCTAATCCTCAAAAGAAAAGAATTAAGAAACCTGCTAATCCTCAAAAGAAAAGAATTAAGAAACCCAACTAAGGGCACTAAAATGCATCTCTATCAGGCACTGGGAAGGTTGTCCTCAATGCATTTACTGTGAACAGTGCCTTATCATAATATGAACTATGTTTGTGGGGCATACTGATCAACAACTCTACCGAAGAAGTTGTGAGAGTAAAAGCAGATGGACTTCCACCAGACACGAGAAAAATGAAGCATACAGGAGTAACTTTACATACCACTGCTGAACCTTCCGAAATTCAGTGAGAACTGGATATATATTCTCAAAGGCAGTATAAGTTTCATCTCTGACCTGCAAAAGTTAAGAAAATGATATGGCATGGCATTATCTGCACGGTGCACATTAGCTGTAAGGATACCCCCACACCACTAACAACAGCATGTTACTACCTTAGCTCCGGTAAGCACAATCTTTCCAGAGACAAAAATAAGCAGCACTATCTTTGGCTGTTTCATCCGGTAGATTAATCCAGGAAAGAGTTCTGGCTCATACTGATTGAACAAATAATGCAATAAATACCACAGATGTCAGAAAAGGTCATAGCATTGAGACTGAAATAATAATAATAATAATAATAATCCACTCAACACCCAACAAGTCCCAACATGTTCAAGGGACAACAAGCGCTTGTCTTGTCAGATATGGACATATATCACTATGAGAACCACATTTATCTCAGACTGAGATGTACTCCAGCAAAGTGGTCAACCATCGCAAAACTTAAATACTTCCCAGTTGTAGAACGAGTGTGTGGCTTAAGTTCACGAATTTGTTTACACAGACAAATGAAGTAGCCAGCAAAGTGCTCATGAGAAGATAATATACTCAATGTCATCCATTGGAATGCTCATAAGGAGATACAAACTGAATGTCAATCATAGACTCGATTTTTTCTCTGACAATAGATGAAGCTAATCCACGCTGATGTTCAAATAACAAAAACTCTCAACAGAAGAGAATAAACAGAACCAAGAGTAAATAAAACATCAGACAAAATTCAATTTCAGCCAGGTATATAAATCCAGGATAGAATTCATGCAAATAGTCTAGTTTCTGCTACCAACAAAATACCTGAACACAAAAACCAGCTCCAATCTTATTAAATATAATTCATATACGATACACATTATGATAACCAGGAAAAGAGAAAAGAAACCACTCACACTTGAAAAGGCACCATGGGCATATGCAAGGCCTTCAAGTCGAATGGGAAATTTTACATCACAAGAACCAACAATGTTCTGAATCTTAAAATCCTACAAGTAGCACAATAGTACAAAACCATGAAACTGTGAAGTAGAAAACACCGCTAACAGATAAAAGGTCCAGTGAATTAGCTTCGATGAAATATGTGAAACAGAATGAAAATACCTTAAATGTTGCAGGGAAACCAAGCTTTTGAATAATTCTCGCATACTACCAAGACAGAAGGCAGGAGTAGGGAATGTGAGAACAGAAGCATAGGGTCTTACTAAGATAAAGTAATGGTTCCCAGTTCATGCAGCACAATTTCTTAACAGCGTGATCAAAGAAACTAATCAAAGATCTAATGTCTACATTACTGCCCCATGGTTTGAGTTTCAAGATTGCGTAATTCCCACTAGGGCCTAGGTTCAAGTACTGGTATCACCAATCAGAAAAGAAAAAAAAAATGATCAACGCAACAGGTTCTTAAAGCTGTTGTTCGTGGTCACCTAATTCTAATGATATAGTTTAAACTTTTATACAAGTGCACCAATCCCTATTGTACCATCTGCAATACCTTCCGAGCAGCCAACTTTGATTGTTGTTCACTTTTGGCCCCAGTACACACCTGAAGCAATGATAAAAATAGCTTATGGAATATCATCTAGCTCCAGACATTCTTTTGCATTTTAAGGGGTACATCTTTAAATAATAAAGAAAAGAAACATTTCACAAACATTTGCCATCAAGCAAAAGTTTTTCATCACCTACCATCTTCCCTGATGCAAATATTAGTGCCGTTGTCTTGGGTTCCCTAATTCTCATAATCACTGCAGCAAAACGCTGGAACGCCAAGAAAAGGTTAGAATTCGCTTTGAAGCCAATTAAATCATTTATATCTCTGAATCTTGCAACTTCATGTTCACTAAATACAGTTCAACAAAATGCAAGCAGTACTATTTCTGGATCTTGCAACTTCATTGTAACCTAAGTTCAATGCCAAGAAATTCAGAGAAGGCACGGATTGCAAGAGAAAGTATCATAAAGAAGATTTGAATTTACATTAGTTTCTGCGCACTACAACATAAACCAAATTACTTTAGTTTGGCTGCTTGAAGATGATAAGATTTTACATATCAGACTATACAAAACACGATGCTCACAATAATTGAACAGTTAGCAAGATCACAAAACACAATATATGATAATATTCTACCAAGAAGCAAATTATGACAAAAGGACAAGCATTGTCTAGCTAAACTAGAAATAATATTACCTATCATAACCTTCAGGCGTACAGAATAGGTACACATATTGTGCATTACACACTTACGTGAATATGTAAATATGCAATCAAAATTGACTAAATAAGAAAGCTAAGGGTAAACATTATGTTGGATAATATACCTTGGGATTGTATTCAGCATTGCGTGCTTGTAATGCTATAGCTTTAAGATCCAGTTTGCAGTCCAAATTGACAGTTGAGACAATATTCCTGTCATCAATGGCACAAGTAAAAATCAAATGTATATGAATGATTCTTTCAAAAATCAGAACTTTTGCCCAATATATGCCTCCTCGATAAAAATAACTCATAATTTCCCTTTAAGAGTTCAGGTAAAAAGAGATATTAGGAAAACCATAAATATTTCTGCCATATTGCAATACACTCCTTACTAATGTAAAATGATCTTAGTAAACGTCGTGACATATCAACAATCTCCATGGTCATTAAGCCAAAAAACCAGGTAATAAAGCTTTCCTCAGAGATGTTTCTATCTATATTCCTATCTTTTAGGACGAGCCTCTAAACAATCAGACCAGGCATCAGGATGACATTTCAATTCTTAGATAAAGGGACAAGAGCATTGGGCAATATAATATCCTTCCATGACGGGAACCAGGTAAAAGATAATAGCACTTGCTAAAGAGTATCAATAGCTAGAGGGTAAACTGTCGGAAGAATCTTACTGTAGAGTGGGAACAATTCCAGAAGGATGCCTAGAAAGATCAACTGGTTGGCTCCCTTCGAGACCTTGAGGATCTGCCATCAAATCACTGATTTTCGTTGGGCTACCTTCTTTGAGAAGTATTCAGCAACTATTTTTATTAGAAAACAACAATAAGAGGCCAACGTTAGCAAATCACACATCTGGGATAATATGATGAAAATCATGCAGAAGTGACTAATCTCATGATTACTGTTTACAATTCCATGTAAGCACCCAAAAGAAAAAGCAATGGAATAAAGATGGCCAACAACTTAACTGAAAAGAAGAAGAATCTCATATTTCTTAGGTAAGCAGAATTATTTTATCTTGACATGAGATCTAATAAAACTGCAAGTTTTCCCAAGGCAAAGACGTCTGTGCCACTATGTGGCTCACTCTTTCCAAGTACAGTTTCAAAACACCCAGTTACCAAACTACAATGCTGAATGGAACCACTCAAAAGTGCTCTCAGACCAATAGGAAAGCAATCAACAACGATTACTTTCGATCCCGAAGTTTCAACTGTAGTCTAGCTGAAGAGGGTGGACTTTTGAAACTTAAAGTGGTTGAAAAGATTACACTTTTGCTAGTCTATCTATCAGCCAGTAACTCCTCAATGGATATAGTCCAACGTTGTTATAGTAGCAGCAGCATTTAACAGGTATGGATAAATGATCTAATTAAATGGTATATATGGTTTAAACCATTCAAATAAATGAACAAAAGTACCACGCACATAGTGGGCAAAAGTAAGGTTTTATGCTTTTCTCATGTGTCATTTGTTTCTCAACTTTGTTATTTGACTTAGTGTACAGTAGTAGTGCGCGCATGTCAATGCAGTAAATAAGCGGCAGTCAACTTGTTTATCGCAAATAAACTCGATCTTGTGGAGAAAGGGACTCGGGATCGGTTCAGCATACTAGTTTATGCAAAGTCTAGCCAAGCTGAGTTCGAGCCAAAGCTCGAACTCAATGATAGATGAACCTCGAGTCCAAGCTCGAGTTTTGAATGAGCATGGGTAATCAGTGGACAAACTTGGAATTAACAAAGCTCCCCAATCAAAAAGAATCCCACATTTGAAAATTTTGAATTTCAAGTTTTATATTAAAAAACCTACGTTTTTCTACCTATTCCATAATAATGCAGTAAGAGGAATTAGTCGGGACAACATAAATAATTCGTCCAAGCACCTTTATCTGTGTTTACTCCGGAACTCTAATCTGATTTCTTGATGCTTAAATATTGTGAAAGCAAGCCAATTGTTCAGCAGGCAATTATGGGGTTGTCGTATGAAAGGGATGGCCGGATCACCAGATTCGAAGTCGGAGACCCAATATAAATTAAAACCGACAGAATCTATAACCATCAACCATCAATCAAGTAAGAAGTTGAAGGACTAATTATGAGACAAATTATACTGCAACGGACAAAGAAATTAGCTTCGCAAGATTTGAAAAGACCGGATCCACATTCTAACCTTAGGGCAAATATTACGGCGAAAGGAAAGAATCAAAATCGCAAAATCGCAGCGCCAACGTGCTTTACAGTAAACGAACTTGCCAATTTTTTCCCGGAACCTCGATTCTTCGTAAGATTATGCAGAGCAGAAAGAATTCGGAAGAGAAAATTGTGTGGCCGTGGATTAGTATTTATAGAGAAATATCCCTCCACCCCCCTTACTCGTACAGACTGTTAAATAGTTTGTTTTTTCAGTTTTTTTCTTCTTCTTTATTTTTTAATTTCTACATTAATAACTAATTCTATATAGTTCCTAATCTAATATATATACAAATATTCCCGCAGGCCGACTCTATTTTTTAACAAATAAATCTAATAGTTTCCAGAAAATCAAAATGTTGGGCCAAGCCCAACACAGATGCACATCGTTTTTGGGGTTTGGGATTGGGCCTGCTATCTATAATAATAGAATTCTTAAATTTTATTTTATCCATATTTCTTTTTCAAACATACCTTTTATTTTTTATTTTTTATTCTCATTATATAGTGAAAAATATATACAATAACTAATAAGCCTTTTAGATAGCGTATGCAAAGTTGTGGGAAAAACTTTATTAAATAATTTAGGGAGTATTTATTATTAAAAAATAGAACTTATTGAAACATTATACATAAGACTCTTTGAGGAGATTGCTTCAACTTCTAAGCATTTTTTTGAGAATTAGAAGCAAAAATTGAAATTCTAAAATATAAACTTTTTACTTGTTAAAGCATTGAAAATTGCTTGTTTTAATTTATTTTATATTAAAAAAATAATGAAACAGTAGAGCAACGGCCAAAGCCGCCGACATATCATCGTCAATTCTGAGTTTGGTCGGACACGCAGAGAATAAGCGGGGCTTGCAAGTTGAAACCTTGACCCAGTTTGTTGTAGGGGATTTATATAAATAGGGCAAATACAACTAGGGGTTTCCACTTCGATTTCCGCCCAGTCTCTACCTGACCAATAAGGAATCCGTGGAACTCAATTCTGTAGATTCAGTGGACATTCCGACAAATTTTGGTGTTAATTACTCTTGTAAGCGATATCAAAATCTTATTTTGTTGTTGCTTCAAACACTAGATTTTGTTTATATCTATTTGGGTGCATGCGTTTCTGGGCTTCGACCTCTGTTCAGTTCATATGCTCTTTACTCGTGATGTTCATGAGGTTTTATAATTCACGATGGCTGCCCACTGATATCTGCGAAGGGCATGTGTAATTTTAAGCATGTTTTCTGCTTTTTGGGCACAAATGTTTATCCTTGCAATTGCTTATCAATGATTCTTGCTGTTGGTGTGTTGTGTGCGGCTTCGGTTGCATTTAGTTTTTTATACAGTAACTTTATTTCCTTGTCTTTTTTTGTTCATTTCCTTGTGTTCCGGTTAGGGTTTAGGCATATTCTGCCAAGATTTTGTTCTTTATGGCAGTAGCAAACTGAACATTCTCAAAGATTTTGTTATATTTGGTGTGTACGGGAACTAGGGTTATCTCTGTTTTCTTTTTTTCTGGCTAAAAGCTATCTTTGTTTTCTTCGTAGATCTGACTTCTTTATCTGGGCTTAGATTACCGAATATGCCAAAGGAGTATCTAATACATGTTGAAAACGTGCCGGTTAATCCCTAAAACCTCTCTGTTTGTATTTCGGCCTCGAAAGTGGATAGTTTTTTGCTTAAATCTCTGGAAACTAGTTATGTCATTCCTTGTTGTGAGGAGCAGAATTCCGCACAACATCTCTGACTTGATTGATCAGACGTTAATTTAACTGAACTGAATTGGTATGCCAGAATGTGGCTTTAATTAAGTTACAATTTCTGCTCAAGGAAATTGAGATCATTTTGCAATATCGATACTGCACCTTTAAATGGAGAATATCACATGCATCATTTTGCCTAATCAACTTTCCCGGATGCCTAGTTCGTTATAACTCTTGTCGTTTAGCTATTTAATGTGCCTTTAATTGGTGCCATGTTACTGCTTTGAACACTTTATGAAATTTCCCTAAAAGATTTCTTTAATATGTGATACTTGCAACTTTCTTTCAATCGTTAAAGTATAGCTTGTCTCCGTTATCCTTGCCCTTGACACCCAAAGTATTTGCAGAAACTTTATTTCTCACGATAAGATTGCAAGGCATGTCGACTGAAGTGATTGCTGCTAAGAGACCAGTTGATGGAACTCTTATCGAGCCAAGTGGAAATAGGAAGAGACTTAAATCTTCAACATTCAACTCTGATAACACAGCATTAGTAGGATCCTCTTCTGTCAAAGTTATGCGAATACTTTGCCCAGCCCATAAAAGTGGTGGCATTATTGGTAAAGGTGGAAGCATAATATTTCAAATATCCCAGGAAACTGGAGCAAAAGTCCGTGTCGAGGAAAGTGTTCCTGGGTGTGATGAACGTGTAATTATAATCGTAGGATCAGACAAAGATAAAGGAATTTCTAATGACCAGTCTAAGGTGGAAACCAAGGACATTGAATGTACTGAATCAACTAAAAACCCAGAGGAGCGTGGCGATGCTGATGTACAGCAGGCTGTTACAGTTGACTCAGAGTTAGAAAAAGAAAAAGAGATTTCCTCCATTCAAAAAGCTTTGCTGGTTGTATTTGATAAAATGGTTGATGGGCTGTCTGATACCAAAGAAGGAGACGAAGGAAATAATGCACTGCCATCATCTGTCATGAGGCTTCTTGTCTTCTCTGGTCAAGTAGGATGTCTATTAGGAAAAGCTGGTAGTGTTATAAAACAAATGGCATCTGAAAGTGGAGCACAAATTCGAATTCTGCCCAAGGACAAGCTTCCTTCTTGTGCATCTTCATCTGATGAACTGGTTCAGGTACTTCCATTAGCTTTTAGTTTATCCTACTATTTGGTTTATCCAATTTGTTGATGCACAATTAACTCCACTGAGTACTGTCTCTGCCCGTTGTGCATATCAGCAGCATGAGCATGGCACGAGATTATGAAAAACAGTTACTGGGGAAAGAGAATCCCTTTGGTTTGAAGAGGAACTACTGTTTTTGTATCGTAAGACAGAGTATTCAACTATATCCCCATAGATGGGAAAAGGATGGTATTTTGTAAACTGTAAGAAATTTAGGATGACACTTTTGCTCTTCTGCAGATCTCTGGTAGAATCGATGCCATCAGGAAAGCCCTTCATCTCGTCTCCCAGCAACTGCTTGACAATTATCCTTGCAATCAGGTTTCTTTCTCTGCTACCGTTGCAGGGCCATCGTCTCATTCCTTTGGTCCTCTCCCCAGAGATGATCGGTTGCCGTCATTCAACCGTCCTTTCCATGGCTCTGGAGCACCTCATTCTGCAGGGGTTCGTGATGTTGAGGCAAATAATCCCAGTAGGGTTGGCTTTCCTCCTGAAGTGTTGAGCTTCCGTTTGCTGTGTACTGAGGAGAAGGTTGGTAGTGTAATTGGGAAGGGAGGTTCTGTTGTCAAGGCTCTTCAGCGTGAAACTGGCTGTGAGGTCAATGTTGTAGATGGCGGAGCCGATTCAGAGGATCGTATAATTATTGTATCTGGCCCCGCTGTATGGTTTCTGTTTTTCTTCTTCTACTACAGTTGTTTGAAATTTTATTTTTCCTTTAATGAGTACTTCTAATATCGGTTGGAAAGAATGAGTAATGTTGGAAACCTTCCAATACAGTTTCCAGATGATCGGATATCTCCCCCACAAGATGCAGTACTTAGAGTGCAATCCAGAATATTTAGGGCCGCGCCAGAAAACAAAGAAAAAACTTTGACGGCAAAACTCCTTGTTTCCTCTCATCAAATTGGATGTCTCCTGGGAAA
>JAOWBN010166010.1:0-18360 GCA_028565015.1 Pinguicula moranensis
CTCAGGCATTCAAAGTTCATGGGTTATGTGAGTATGTAAGTCCTTTTCTTTCTTGCGGAGTCCAGTTAATGGTCTTTGCGACCTTCATACCTGTCTTTGGGAATATAAGCTGAAATTGCAAATTAGAAAGAGTTTTCCTGCGTTTGAGCTCATAATCCTTCAGTTGCTTCTTTCATTGACTTTAGTTTTTTCCCTTGTTTTTCTAAGGTTATGAAGTCTGCTGTATTAGATTGGTTGTGCAAATTGCTTATGGTGAGATTGCCTTATCTGTTTCAGTTTCTAATCCAATCTGTTTTTATCTATTTGGAGTGCTTACTCTAGGTATTTTCTTCTACAGTTTGTATGTTGATGAATGGTTCTTGTTTTGTTCTGAATTCATTCCGAGTATACTAAATCATGAATCCTTGTTGCAAGTTGAAGCCGAGGGGAAAATGTATTTTGTATTAGATAAGTAACTTTTTTCAAAAAAGTACTTATATGACAACAGCTTTACATTAAAAATGCTGAATTTGTTTGGTTTAAAATGGAACTTACCTACTATTTCTTTTGGTAAAGCATTGAACATTTATCAGATTTTTTTGTTTACAATCACAGAGCACAGAGCTGAAGCATCCATTAGGCTGCGCCAGGATTATATCCGGTAGTGGAAGTGGATTTGGGATGGTTAGTACCTTAATGATCATGTAAAGAATATGACCCAAACTCTATTTTCAAAACCATTTCATATAATCTAGTTAATATGTTCTTTGATTTGTTTTTCTTAGATCTTTTGCCTCTTTGGAGTTTATGTTATAGACCGGATTTGATTTGAGTAACTCAGAGGAAGGGAAAGGGGAGAAGAAGAATAGTGAGGCGGTGCATACAGAGGAGCATTCAGGGGAAGGTAAGGAGAGAAGTACAGAAACTTTCACTTATCAAAACATGCCTCATGTCATGAGGTTTACAGTACTTATACTTCCTCCTAATACACAAAACGCCATACCTATCACACTAAAACATGTTAACAAAAGAAACATGTTACGCGCTTGTAGCTCATAACAGAAGGGATGCCGTGTACTGGCCACGTGCACTGCTGCTACTCATCCCAATCTCATGTGTCCTGCATTGTTAGCCCTTCCGCCTTTCTTCACCCACTCTTTTCTTTTTTTCACTGCAGTATATCAGCGAGTGCAAGTGGGAGGGATTATGACAGTTTACTTGTTGGCTGGTGCAGTTTATACTATTCCATCCTGCATGTTCATAATCATGTCATGCCTCTGTATCTTTCCTTTTGAACTACACATACTTTTCTTGCATTGTTAGTCACCATTGTAGCCATCTTCATCCTTACTGGAGCCAATTTTCTTTTCTAGAAAATGATCCAGAAAAGTGACTATGGTAGAGTTGTGGGGACAAAATTAAGCAAGTACAACGTTGAAGAGGAGAAATTTCAAAGCCAGAAATATAAGAAATAAAGAACAAAATAATTGATCATGAAAGATTACCAGTTTTTGTTTGGTAAGATATACTGAGTATCGACTCCATGTTATGTTTTATCCTTGGCATTCTCCTTTTGGGCTAGCGTACCAAGTAGAGTGCAGGTGCTTGCCACTGGTCTGTCTTCTTTACTGCATGGACAATAGTCTCATAGGTTTGTTTTTTTCTTTTCCTATTATTATCCTTGTCAGAGTTTGTTTTTCTCATTAGCGAGGAGATTCAGAGGTCCTTCATACGGTCATCGGAGCTCCTATTCTCCAGTTAACTTTTGAACTCAGCAAACCCATATCTTTTTTGCACAAGATTGAATACCAGATAGAGATCCTGTCTAAAATTGTACGGGCGTCACCATTGAATTCATCAGCAGCAGTACCTCTATGTACTCAATTTTGTTTAGTTCCCACTTATAAACCTGCCATCCATATGGCATGCGCTTGTTTTGTCACAGCAGCATAGTCCTATTCCCCCTATAAGTTCTGTAACTGCCAATGCCAAAGGCTGGATTGCTTCTTGCTGGAGCTATAGACATTTTTACTGCGGTTTATATCGACTTTTCAACTGTTCGATTTTGTTTTCAAAACACCGTGAGAAAGTAGCAGCGAAGTTTGTGAAAAACATGTGATGGGGGCTTACAGCTTGTCCTTACAAGTGTTTCGTATGACTGCAAGTTATGCGTTTACTTTGTATCCCTATACCCTTTGTTTCTCAGCTTACATCCGTGTTGGCAAAATACTGTGGGATATAAACTTATTGGTACTTTTTTTTTTTTTTTATATCATGCTGGAACTATTTTTGTCCGATTAATTCATGGGATTTATGGACGAAGACCCCATGAACCTATCAATGATGGTTCAAAAATACCCCGAATTCGGGAGGCTGTGGTGCATCACCACCCAACATCTACACCGCTCCAAAAGCACTGCATTTCTTGTTTATACAATGGCAGACTTCAAAATGAGAAGCTCATAGTGCAAGAGGAGATCACTTGCAAACACAAAAATAAGTAACAAGGAGGGTAGGTTAGTAGGTTGCGTTCATTGAAAATGAAGTTGAAATAGTTACCATCGATAAAAAAAAATTAATTTTGTGTTAATAATGGATTAGATTAAAATAATTTTATTAAATTACATTGTTTCAATTAATGAAATTATTAAAATTAATATATCAAATGACGCAATACGTCTATGGTTGCAACAAAAATAGCCTCTTTGTATAGGTAAGGTTGTGTATCGCAATGGAAACAATTTTTTTTGTATAAATATAAGAGTAAGGCTGTATATATCAGATCCGTCAAATCCTAACTTGGTTGAAAATATACTTGAAAGATTGTGATTATGGTTAGTAGGTGAGCGTTGACAACCGAAGTTTGTTTTGCAATTTGTGATGAAATACACAGATTCAGCAAATCTTGCTGTACGACAAATGCTAAGAAAAAAAAAGTAACTTTACCCAGTATATTTATATTCCCAACTAAGTTGGTTGTACGACAAATACCAAGAAAAAAACAACTTTATCCAGTATATTCCCAACTAAGTTGGGGTCTGGGTGTCTAATGTACGCGGCATTACCCTTGTAACTATACAAAGAGACCATTTCCGTTTTGTAACCCAGACAAGTATCGATCCCTGGACCTCATAGTTATGATGTTTAGTTGCTCATCACTCTAGCCACGGGATAGGATACGACAAATGACAATATTGAGCCCAAAATGCCAACTGCTGACGTTGAAATTTTACCTACAACATTAACAACTCATTCCCAATGTTTTTTTCCCACCTTCTTTCCACCAAAACCCTTATCTTACAAGTCAAGAAAAATTGATGGCATTCAGCTTCTGTCATGACATCATTGCAGTTATTTCCTTTGTATTTCATTACTCTGCATCTATATGGCCGACAATAATGCTTATTGCTTACTACGTGACTTATTCAATTAATTAATTAGAAGGAGAAAAAAAAATCTTCATTACTAAGACCTCTCTCTCTTACTATTTCTTCTGATTCACTTCACCTATGGTGCGTTTGCTGGATCAGAACCTTTTCTACCTTCTGCACGCTTGTATTTATTCAACCATACAATTTACAGAGAAAAAAAGAAGAGAGTTTAACAAGGGACTCAAAATAAATGAAGCCATCGCCATCATATTCTCCGGCCTCCGCCTCCCTCAACCGGAGGGGCCGGCTCTCTCCATATCTCTTGGTCCTCTTGGCATTCATCCTCTTCTCCACCATCCTCTACGGGGAAGATTTGAGCTGCATATTTGGTACCTCATCTCTTGATCATCAATCCCACCAAACGCAAAACTCATTCTCAACGAGTAGTAAGTCTTGACTTCACTTGTACATACATGTTTCGTGCTTGTAATGTCGAAATTGATGTGATTGAATCAAATGTTGTTGTAATATGTAAGTGATTTTTTTTTGGTGTTAAGAGAAGAAAGTGGAAAAGTTGCCGCCTTTCGCCGTCGGAGATGGGGAAGAAGGGTGTGATTTGTACAGTGGGAGGTGGGTGTGGGACGAGAACCGGCCGCTGTACGAGGAGTCGGAGTGTCCGTACATTCAGCCGCAGCTGACGTGTCAAGAACAGGGCCGGCCGGACAAGGATTATCTACGGTGGAGATGGCAGCCTCAGGGATGCTCCGTTCCAAGGTTTCTTGTCATTTCATGGATTTGTTTGAGGTTTTCATTCCAAGTTTTCCAATCCTTCTTTGCTCTTGCTCACAACGTACAATGGTTAAACGGAAATTCGGTCCAAGTAATGATCATATTCGGACATGTCCCAAAAATAAACGAGACTCTGGTAATGTTCTCGTCCCAAATTCTCATAATGTTCAAAAATTTGGATAACGAAACGGGTCAAATTTTAAAAATTATCGCATATTCAAAGTTCTATATAGCAAAACGGGAATTCGATCAGAATAATGGTCGTACATGTCCGATCGTTTAGCCAGCACGACAACACAGAATTTATTTGAACGTGCAGTGTAGGCCCGTACGGCATCATATAGTTTATTAACCCATGCCATGCCTTGGACCATTACATAATTTGGAGATGCAATAAAAATTGGGCATGAATTATTTTCTATCTCATGTTAACGCAGTTTCAATGCAACGTTAATGCTGGAAACTCTTCGAGGCAAGAGGATGATGTTCGTCGGCGACTCGCTCAACCGTGGTCAATACGTATCCATGGTCTGTCTTCTTCAACGTGTGATCCCTGAGAACGAAAAATCCATGAAGACATTCGGGTCCTTGACAGTCTTCACGGCAAAGGTAAAAAATACATGAGCAAAACTCTTTCAGTAATTTTATCAAACATCTTATAGGCGCTTTCGAATGAGACCTTACAAGGCTTTTTCTCTTCAGGGTTACAATGCAACAATCGAGTTCTACTGGGCGCCGTTCCTTCTAGAATCAAATTCTGACGATGCTATTGTGCATAGAATCAGTGACAGAATTGTACGGAAGGGGTCGATAAACAAGCATGGAAAGCACTGGAAAGGAGTGGATATAATAGTTTTCAATACTTATCTGTGGTGGATGACCGGATTGAGATTCAAGATACTGTAAATGCTTCTCCGATCCCTTGTTCTCATCAACCCAATTTCGTTTTCTTCTTTGTTTTCCGTAGAACTGCACTCAAACTTTGTTTTGCCATGTTTGTGGACAGGCAAGGATCGTTCGACGATGAAGAGAAGGAAATCGTGGAGCTGCCGACAGAGGAAGCTTATCGTATGGCGATGAGAAGTATGGTGAGATGGATTAGGAAAAACATGGATCCTAACAAGACAAGAGTTTTCTTCACCAGCATGTCCCCCTCACATGGAAAGTAAGGCAAAACAGAACAATATCAACACATTGTAAATGAAATTGTTGTAATCTTCAATTTTACAGGAGTATAGACTGGGGAGGACAGACAGAAGGAAACTGCTACAACGAAACAACGATGATCGAAGATCCTTCTTATTGGGGATCAGACTGTCGAAAAAACATAATGCAAGTGATCGGAGAAGTGTTTGGGAAATCCCATGTTCCCATAACCTTTCTCAACATTACACAGCTCTCAATTTACAGAAAAGATGCTCATACATCAATCTACAAGAAGCAATGGAGCCCTTTAACTCCCGAGCAGTTGGCTAATCCGGTGAGCTATGCAGATTGTGTGCATTGGTGTTTGCCGGGGATTCAAGATACTTGGAACGAGCTTTTGTTTGCTAAACTTTTCTATCCCTGAATGTCTGTCCAAAAATGGATGACTAGGGAGAAAGAAAGGCAAATGTAAATTTTTTTACTCATTGATTCTTGGAAGGTGAGAGGGAATTGGCATTGATTTTTGGGTTCTGTAAGGAAAAACATGATGGAAATCTAAAACTTCTAAAAGAAGAAGAGAAGATGTTCTGATATCTTGCTTGATTAACATTCGGCCTATTTGTCTTATGCACATATATTTCGTTTGGAATGACAAACAAGACAGGGTTAGGATCTTCAGCCATGAAAAAAGTTGAGAAAAGTGCAGAAGACAAGGTGATGAAGCCATCACATCCATCTTCCTCCATCATCAGGGAAACTGTTCTTTCCATTTCTTTCTTGCTGGCTTTCTTGTTCTCCATCCTCATATTTTACTTCACGGATTTCAACAGCTACATCTCTCTACTACAGTATGGAAACCACAGCCACAGAAAACAAGCTATATCCGCTACTGGTGAGTAATCTACCCACCACACCACACCACACCACACCCAAGATTCAATTTTGATTGTCCCAAAGATCTTTTATTGATTTAGAGTTGCTATACTATTGAAATGTGACAAAGTGTTCATTTTGTTTTTTGATATTAGCAAAGACAATTGAAAATTCCCCTTTGGCTGTTGGAGAGGCTAATGGAGGTTGTGATATATTCAGTGGGAGTTGGGTTAGGGACTATACTCGTCCGCTCTATGAAGAATCTAAGTGTCCGCACATTGAAACTCAATGGAGGTGCAGCAATAACGGCCGACCGGACAAGGATTACCTATACTGGAGATGGCAGCCTCATGGATGTTCAATCCCAAGGTTAGTGAAACTCTGTCGAACTAGTTAATCTGAGAGGATTTCCTGCAAATTTTGCTAACAAGTCTGAAACGGATTATGTGAATTCGGCTGAACATCTTGCCTGTAGTAAATGGAGAAATAACTCATGGCTTCCACGTTTAGAAATGACAGAGTCGTGGCTTTTTTCATCATGTCCTCTGTTTTCCATTATTTTTGGCTATTAAGGATTGGACTGAATCAAGAAACTTAATATTCGCTCTTTAACAATTTGGGAGCATGGAACATGAGCTACTGCTTCAACAACTTTACCTGGATAACGATTTCACAAATTTCTTATCATATCATGGAGATATCTTATACAATTTTTGCAGTTTCAATGCCTCACATATGCTTGAAGCTCTTCGAGAGAAGAGACTACTGTTCATTGGAGATTCACTAAATCGAGGGCAGTTCAGATCCCTGCTTTGTCTTCTCCACAGATCCACCCCTATGCAATATAAACACGCTGAGAGCATTGGTTCGTTGATTGTTTTCAAGGCCAAGGTAACATACTTTTGGTTCATTAAGATTAAGTATTGTTGACGTATCTACATTTAAGCTGTAACGTTGATATATTCAGGACTACAACGCCACAGTCGCGTTCTATTGGGCGCCGTTTCTGCTACAATCCAGTGAGGATGATCCCTATAGGCATTCAATAACAGGCAAAAATTTGATGGTCAGAAATGGTTCCATGGATAAGCATGGACAACACTGGAAAGGAGCAGATATTCTCGTATTCAACACTTACACTTGGTGGATTGTTGGGCCCAAGATATCGTATATTCCAAAACATCCTTCCTTCTCCTACTTAATTTTTTTTTCCCGAGTCACTCCACACACTCATTTTAAGATTCTCTTTTATAGTTTTAGGCAAGGTATGCTTGAAGATCAAGTGCAAGACACTTTAAAAATCCCATCAAAGGATGGTTACCGTATCGCCCTGAAGAGCTTGGTTGAATGGATAAACAAGAACATCAATCCAGCAAAACAGAAAGTCTTTTTCAACACCATGTCACCTACACATCATAGGTATTACCCCATCAATTGTCCTATCTCAAACTTGATGGAAGTTTCTACTTTCATGTTATGGTTGTGTTCTAATATTATGGTCTTGGCTTCTTCTTTCAGAAGCAGCGAATGGGGTGGTGATCCAGACGGCAACTGCAACAAACAAACAAGCATGATAAAAGATCCAACGTTCTTTGGAGCTCACAAGAAGTTCGTGCAGATTATTGATGAAGAACTCAGCAACTCAAGATTTCCCATTATGCTTCTCAACATCACTCACCTCTCAAGTGCAAGAAAAGATGCACACACTTCAATCTACGACCGTAAACACAGCAATTTAACAGAGCAGCTAAAGGCCAAGCCTGACTGCAACCACTGGTGCTTGCCAGGCGTACAAGATATTTGGAACGAGCTACTTTACGCCAAGCTTTTCTACCCGTAACTCACACGTGCAATAGGCTAATTCTAGCATGGTTTTCACACTATGTTACACAACAATTTGAGTACCGTCACCACGAGTATCTGATCTATTGTATTTTCGTGTGATGATCATTGAAATTTTCATGAAGAATGTTAGCTAAGGACCTTTTTCTCGTTTCAACTGCAATCATTTGTTGAGTTGAGACACACACAAAAGTTCGTTTAAAGTACCATGGTGTCCGAAACTATTTTCATTAGATACAAGTTTAATGACATCTTAAGTAGTAAATGGATTGAAATAATTCTCAAGATATATTGTCTCCCTAAAATTTGCTCGTTTATCACGACACAAGCTATAAGGACATAATTATGAATCCACACTTCATAATTATGTTTCACTCAAGTTCCATTGCGATCATACCATACAAGGTTAACATTTGATTACATCCATATTCCGTATCATATCATATCACAAGCTTAAGGAAACTTTTAATCACCCATGTTTATCAAATGTTTTATACATCTATTATATCATATCTTCATGATGCTACTTTGAACTCCCACATTACTAATACTAGGTCACGTAATTACAAAACGTTAATAGAAAAAACATCAAAGATGCCGAAAACAATAGGAGATAAGCCGATGAAGCAGCAGCCTTCATATCTATGGTAACAACCACAACATGGATCCTAGGAGACGATGGCAAGGGCGGATTAAGGGGGGGAGAGGGTCCTCCAAAAAAGTTCTGGATACCCCTAAATATAGGGTCAAAAACAATTTAAATATGCTTGAAAATGCAGTAGCCTTCACATCTATGGTAACAACCAGAACATGGATCCTAGGAGACAATGCCGAGGGCAGATTTAGAGAGGGCTGGGATATTTTATTCAAATAATGTATTTTGAATCTCTTAAAAAATTTAAAGATGCTAGTACAAAATTTTATTTATCGCTAAAAAAATTTATGGGCCCTCATAAAAAAAACTCCCCCTCAAAATTTTATTTGGGCCACCTATATATATATTTTAAATTCGCCATTGGACAATGCGCATTTTTCACCAATATGTTTCCACACATCTATGGTAACAATATAGTTGTTGTGTTTTAGCTTATACAATTATATACACACCCAATGTGAGATATTTACTTCTTATCATGGGCCGATCCAGTAGGAGCAGGGCGCCAACCACCACCCTAGAATGTATATCCCGCCATGGTCCCAAAATCCTTGCTCCGCCCCTACTTCTAATCGTAATTGTTAGTACATGAGTTATAGATGGGGCGGAGATAGATCCCACGTTTTTCGGCGGCAAGGAGATCTTAATGCAGGTGGCCTTTTGAAGAACTGACGAAATCCGAGTTTCCCATCATGTTCCTCAACATCACGCTACTCTCCAGCACTAGAAAAGATGCGCACACTTTCTATATACACGAAGCAATGGAGCCCTTTAACGGCGCAGCAAAAAGCAAACCCAGTCAAATTGGTGTTTGCCGGGACTGCAGGATATTTGGAATGAGATGCTGTTCTACAAGCTATTCTATCCTTGAGCAAGTGTCCGGTTCAAGGAATTTAGTTACACTTTCACCCTTTCATATATGTTCAATGAATCCTTCTTAAGATGGTGGATTGTGGTATCATTGTCTTCAGAATGTACATCATTGAAAATTTAGGGTGGTACAGAGATTTGTCAAGAATAAGGCGGATCACCAGGTTTTCCATAATTGAATCAAATCAAATAACCAAATAATCAAAAAAAAATTGTTATTCAGTTAGGGGTAGACTCAATAATCGAATATTGTTTTTTTTTAAATTTATTAATTTTTTTAATAATTTTTTAAAAATAGGAAGTAGGAAAGTAATACGTACTTTTAAGAATCATTAAATATGTGTAATATTATTTTTAAAAAATAGCTAGGGTTGATCATTTAATTTTCGGTGTCGGTTATGGTTTTTTCAAATAATCGAATAATAAAAAAAATTCGATTATTAGGTTATCGGTTCAATTTTCGGTTAATCGAAAAACATTATTGATTTATTTTTTAATTTTTTTAATTTTTAATTATTTTATTTTTTTGTAAAGAAGTAGGAATTGTCAAAGTAATACGTCATTCGAATAATCAGCAATATTTATTTAAAAAATAACAATATTTCATCGAGCAAAAAAATTATTGCCAGAGCACGGAATAAAGTAAATATAAAAACGCAAGAGTCAAAATTAAAAATTCAATTATGCATTATAAGGTTATTTTATAAAGGTCCGAAACGATGTTATTTTATAAAAAAAAAAATCAAATTTTGATTATAGCCGAAATCGAATGAGTCATAACCATAATCGAACCAAATAACTGAAAATCCAAATAATTTTGATTATTCATTTTGATTAATTGTCGATTTTCGATTAATCGAATAACCTACAATTTTTTTTTCCCTCATCAAAATATGAAACTGCACCTACTATCACGCTATAATAACGGGATCTGCCATTGCCCGTTGGTCGTACGCACCGCACTACGCGGGTTCTTTCGTCTTTTACGAAATGAAAAAGAAACATGGGATTTTAAAGCACACCAAGGCTTTACGTCCATTGAATTTACAAAAAAAAAATCAGCCAGCCCAAGAAGCCAGGCCCGGTTGTCAAGCCTGGCTTGGCTTCATCTTCATCTGTGAGTCACAAGACGTGGCGGGCCAGACCGGCCCATTTCGAAAATATTGCCGGTCCATTCCATGTGTGGGCCCGCGGGGCCGGCCATTTCGACACTCACTTTTTTTTTTTGCTTAATAAGAAGGATAACAGAGATCCAGACCACAGTATCGGGTATTCTTTGGGCTCCACAGATATCTTGCAGCAGATTGCGTCCAGTGGGATTAGAACCCTCGAACTCACTAGACAAGCCCTGTGTGTCGAGGGTATCAACCGTTCGAATAACCTGTGCCGGATATTTCGACACCCAGTAGCTCTGCTTCTGTCCAGATTATTATTCAAAAATAAAGAAATAAATTTATTTTATGTTCTGAAAATCGTGAAATAGATATCTTAAAGAGTCAAACCCCAATGGGGACCCTGTTTTTATTCAGCAAATCCAACAACAAGAGAGATTTTTGGTCACTTTGTACTTGCATGAATCTTCTTCATCATCTCTTTGCCTCTGATGACATTCGACGCTTTCTCATTCTTCATGATCTTATGAAACAGCGTAGCACGATCTTCTTCCACAATCTCCCTTAGCAGCTCGTCTTCAATCTTCGGAGCTTGCCAATGCGAAGGATCCGCAACATGTTCATCAATGAAGATCATATCAGAGACCCATTCCTTCCATGTTGTTCTGCTGTGTTTTTCTTCTTCCAACGTGCCAGTAGCTAACAGCTGATAAACATACACAACTTTGTTCTGTCCGGGACGAAAGGCCCTCGCGATGGCTTGCTTGCTCTTCGAAGGATTCCATTCAGAATCAAGCAGGATCACACGCGACGCGGCTACCAAGCTGATACCTTCAGCACAAGCTGTGATAGAAGCTAACATGATCTTTGATGGTCCCCCGGGCTCCTCAAACTTATCCATCACTCGACCTCTTTCGAATAGTTCAATGTCTCCTTGCAGCACCAGCATTTCACGGCCCTTGCGCCATCCGTAGAACCTCTCGAATATCTGTAGAAACAGATTGATTGGTGCAATGTTGTGACAGAATATCAGCACCTTTTCATTTCTGATCAGGCATCTCGGGATGAGGTTCATGACGAATCTGACTTTGGAGCCCATCTTCAGGTCGAATTTGTACTTGTCAAGATCATCCAGTTCCTCTGGTGAGAAGTAGGCGCTAGAGCATTGCGTCGTTTTGATCAACCAAGGATGGATTGCCCCGAGTGTGATTAACAGCTCTAGCTCCAGGGGAAACCCCTTGTATACCGACCTTTGGTTCTGAAGTTTGGTCAGGAGTTCTTGCTGGAGACTCGTCGGCTTCATCATCAACGTGTAGCATTGCAAGCCTGGTAGTTCGTCAGAGTTTCCTCCCTCATACACATTAATGAACTTGCTGGTTAGTTTCTTCAGTGTCTTTAGAGCTTGTGCTCTTTCTCCACCCTTATTCGAATTGATCTTGTTGGATATCTTATCGATCAGAAGCTTTCGTCCTCGATTCTCCAGAGAATACTGCGTCCTCCTGTCTTCGTTTCTCTTCTCATACTTGGGATCCAGCATCTTCACCACCTCATTGACAAAGATCGGCCTTGCGAGGCAAAGGGTGTTGAAATATTCACCGAAATTGTTCTGAAACACCGTCCCTGAGAGCAAGATTCTGAGCCTTGTGTTAACCTTCATCAGACCTTTTCTGAGTCTTGATTTTGTGCTCCTTGGATTGTGCCCTTCGTCGAGTATCAAAATTCCCGGGCACTGTTTCAGCAATTGTGCCATATATTTCCTGTGAGCATAGTGTGAGTCCTCACGAGTTAAAGTTAAGAAAGAGGTGTAGCCCATCAGGAGGATACTAGGTTGTGCAAGCCATCTCTGCATCTTTTCTAGACAATCAAGAACATGCAAGACGTCTTGGTTCTTGGGAAGTCCCGGAGCTAACTTCATTCTCTGCTTCAAGACTTCGCCTTTATAGGTTTGGCCACCATGGATTTGATAAACCGGAATCGGGACCTTCCACTTGATTATCTCTTTGTACCAGGTATACAATGTTGTTTTTGGAGCAAGGACTAGTGGCCTGGATCCAGGAAACAACTTCAGATAGCTCACTAGAAATGCGATGATGAGCAGGGTCTTGCCGGCTCCAGGAGAATGGGAAATGACACAACCTCCGCGTTTCTTTTTCTTTTTCTCCATCCTCGACGGTCTCAGAGAGCCAGCAATGTTTCGCCAAAGAAATTCAAAAGCGCGCTTTTGGTGGATCCGCAGTTTGTCCTTGAGTTCAGGGATCAAGGTCCATACATTGTTTTCACCTTCTCCAAAAGTTGCTTGGGTGCTTGAGAAAGCTGGAACCGGGGGAATGCAATATTGTTCACAGCCTCCATCTTCGCCATCTTTCTGCTCTGATGAATCATCTTCAGTTCTTAGATCCTTCACCAGCGTAAAGTGTGCATTCGCAGCCTACAATACGAAAAGATCACAACGGTTTAATTGCTAAGAAGTTGGAAGAGAGAAGGAGAAGTGAAGAAGTGAAATCAACTTACAAAAGGTGGCAGAATATCCTTTATATCAGTCTCCACAAATCCACAGTGTCTGCAAACAGTTCCAACTTGTTCATTGAGTGTGAAATCATGCTCACACTTACTCTCCTTATGTCTACTCATTATTGGCACTTCAGCAAAATGATCAATAAGAGAATCCTGTCAAAATATCCCAACCAACTCAATGAGCTTGAGAAAACATTGTCCATATTTATTTAAGTGGAACATGAAAATCTCATCCTTTAGTAAATCCAAGTAACAAGCATTTTACCTCGTTATTGTCGAAGAGGTACCATGATGCAAGAGCAAGTTCCATTTCCTTCCATAGCATGTCGATTTCTGATAATTCTTCTTCTTTCTTCGTTGAGGGGTTCTCTTCTGGTTCGTTTTTATTCGAAAATTTTGTAGACTGGTACTCCTTCCACTGATCCATCACAGATGCCTGTATTGGCTCATTTCTAAGAGTGGCATCTATATTACTCATGCATCTCTTGATCAATTTCCTGCACAACTGTGCAGTTACAGATCCCTTTCTAAAGCTCCGTACGTCGTAAATGGTCTCACGTACGTAAACACAATTCTTTCTCAAACTAGCATTAAGGCTACTTGTCCTGTGGTATCTTCTCCTCTTTTGTTTCATACTCCCACTATCCATATCGAAATCAAAGTCCATATCCTTCTTCTTTTTACGCGAGGAGTTCATATATCTTAAAAGAATGTCCCCAATATGATCATCAAGATCGTCATCATGGAGATAACTTTTATCAAAAGAAAACTTATCCTTTCCATCAGAAGCATGCATTGGAATGAGAGCGAGTTCCTTGTCTTGAGAATCTTTATCTGCATTCTGTGATTGTCTTGAAGACTTTCCAGATGCACCAGACTTCTTCTTTGTTCCTGGTGAGAAGGAATTCCCACGGAGATGCCTCTCGTACGATCTACTCCACTTTTTATCGCCGCTGTATTTCTGATATTCATCATCAGCCTGGACTGATAGCGCCATGGATGTGTCTATATACTCATCATCATCATCACCATCATCAGTTGAAATGTTGTGATACTCTATTGAGTAAGTCTTGTTTTCTCCCAGCCGAGTAACTTCAATATCATAATCTGGAGGCTTATCAATGGCCAGAAAACGCTCGGGTTGTATAACTCTACGTTTTGACCTTCGCAACTCTGAATGATCATAAGAAGAGCAGAATCCAACTTCAAGTTTATCACTTGTTTCTTCAAGCTTGGATGGGACTATTTCGACAACCACCGGTGTCATCATTTCATTTTCCACCTTAAAGTTCAAGGTATAAGTAAGGTTGTTGGCAACAGGTTGGTTCATATCATGCTTATAATCTGATACCTCATAAGCAATATGATTCTGCACTGTTCTTATATCGAATGCAGTCTTCTTCATAACGGAAGCGACAAGAAGCCACGTAACATCAGCAGAGAATCTCCCTCCAAACAGTCTAATCTTTTGCACAGTGGAACAGTCCTCAGAGAAACTCCAGCGATAATATTGAGTCTCACATGGTTTCTGTTCCAGCTGCTGAAGAATAGATATTGCATCGATCTTCATCATGGTAGTCGCTTTACGTAGCTTTTTGTCTTCCGTATAAAGATCAGGGCCTTGCTGAACATAGAAACTGATAAAGAACTGGCAATCACATCCAAGATCATGATGTTTTCTCTCTATAGATCTTATCTTTGCATCAATCCAGACCTGTGTCACAATGAGAGCAGCACATGAGCTTAAGGCAAAGAGAAATTCAAAATGTTGACAACTCAATTAAGAAAAAACTTGGAATCATAGAACTTACAGGTTTATCTGTTTTCTCATCAGATGAGTTCTGAGAAGCAGAGAGCACACATACATCAACTCCTGGCCTCAAAAACGAAATGCAATCAGATGGTAGAGCTTTTCTCGACCTTACACGAAGATGTGACATGGGAATATCCTCCTCAACGACCTGTTCTTTCTCAACGATGCTGGTTATGATAACACCGTCACAAATTTTCAAGCGCTCCACCGGTTGCCATGCTTCACACCAAAAAGCCTCAAAAGCTTGGCAAAAGAAGGAGCATTTTTGTAAGTCAATGCAATATTTTCAGAGTGTAGCCAACAACTCTTGCTTTTAACTTCACTAGAAGATGGAGAAAACCAAACCATAATTGCTAAAATCTAAAATTCATGTACTTCAACTGGGAAAGAGGTATGTATCAGCACAAGAAAACAAAGCAAAATCAACATAAGGAATCTAAGCTACAAATCATTCTTACGATGAGGATTAAATGGATGGTTGATTTGATGAATTAGCCTCCTCTTCATGGTCATCAGCTGAAAAGGTGTAATCTTTTCAATAATGTGAATAAAATTGAGCCATGCACCTTATTACATTGCCAACAGGTTGCAATACAAATTGCTTACAAGTAAACAACAACACAACATACCTAATATATTCCCAACTAAGTTGAAGTCAGAGGATCAGACGTACGCAGCCTTACAAGTATCAAGACTAAAATTTTGCAATTACCCACTACTCCAATTGATGCTACCTGCCAGAATCTGATGAAGCTTCAACAAGGACAGTAACTTGGTCACTCAAGGAAGCCCTGTACTATAATCATATCAAAGGTATCAATCCTGTTTCATTTGTGATATGATCATTGCAGGATTGGGAAGAAGCTTACCAGTATTTGCAAGTTTTCATTGGTTCTTTAGGTTTTAGTAAGCTCAATAAGATGGCTATTGGATCTGCATCAGTTGTGAACATAACCAATTTGCTACATAATTGCAGTAAAACAGGGAAGAACTGGGAGGAGATCAATACCAATGTTTCAGTCACTTGAAACAGCTTTGCTGAAAATTACTAAATTCCAGAAAGATTATTTTTTTTGTTAGTTTATCTCACTGCAGAAAGCAGAATCAACTCGTGAACAACGGAAACACAAGACAAAACAACAAATTGCGGTAGCCCTGTAACCAAAAGGTAAAAGATTGTCAAGAATCACGAACAGGGAAATGCCATGCTACCCCAACATCGGACAGAGTCTAGAAACTGGCATGCCGGAGAGGTCTCAATACGAAATAAAAGCTTTCTGTCTAACACGGAACTGGGATCAGAGAAGCAATAAATAGCCAAATAAGGACAGTGGCAGACAAGTGTTAAAAAAATGAACAGCAGTAACAAAAAGAAACGATGGTAAACAATTTACTGGAGTCTGTGCAATAATGTCTCGACTCTTTCTTCCATGTTACCGGAAAAAGATGCAGAGGGGGTGAAAGAGGTAAAAAAAAAAAGTCTTCGGTAATACGTGGGCGTGTGGGGACGGCAAAACAAGAGAAATGAAGGGTTGAGATTGATCGGTTCGAACCATGGTTTGCAATTTGCATTGTTGTTTTTTTCGTGGGCGTGAAAAGGCGTGTACTTGTCTTGACTTTCCTGTCAGGTGAAGAATCCATTGGGCAATATCTTTTACACAGTGCGATTCACAGTCAATAATGAAGGTTTTCCTTTGGGAAAACAGTTGGGCTTTTCTCTTCTGTTTTCCCGATCTGTGAACTGTATCTTCGCGTTATTTAGCCCAAGGCAGAACTATCGCACTCATTGCGGTATCGTATGACGGCATAAAATTTTGTTAAGAGGGGCAAAAAAAATTTAGAGTGGAGCATACCAAAAATATTTTATAGAGGGGGTATAAAAAAAAATTTAGAGGGGAAAAAATTAATTTTTTTTTAGATTTTTTAGGGATAGTAAAATAATTTACTTGCTAAGTAATTATGAAAATTATAATAATTTTATTAATTTAAATAATAATAAAAAATAAAAAATAAATTATTTATTATTTTTTAATTTATTTATACAAATATTTCTCAAAATAGATTTACACGAACAATATAGATTCATTAAATAAATATGAAATAAAAATCATAAATAAATCTATAAAATTGAATCAAGATAACAATAATTAAACTAAAAACCCAATTCCATTGATCATAAAAGATGCTAGCTGAGAACTCAAATCTCATAAGAAAAAATAACAAAAAAATCATTGAGCTTTAGTTAGAAAATTATTATGAAAAAGTTAGAAGATAAAAGGATATTTTATTTTTATATGACGAGAAGAGGAATATATATAAAAGAGAGGATAGAGCCTGAAAATAATAAAAATTTGGGGGATCATAGAGCTAGACCCAAGGATACGGCCATGGACCTAGGGTATTCTCTTAACATTTTTGTTGATATCTAGGTATTCAAGTAGTCAACACGACTAGTCCTTGAAGTGTAAAGCACAACGCCTCCAATGATCACACCGATTAAATTGTAAGTATTTCGATCAGAGGACGTGACCCGTGTCATTGTTTACCAGAGTGAGTCTTGATCCCGGGACCTTCAGACATTCTCAGTACTCTACCAATAGGGCAACCATGGTGTTCTCTTAACATTAATAGGCTGTTTACTTCAAGTTGCTATAAGTAAACATTTAGCATTCTTTTATTACCACTTGGAAAAAAAATTATTGTTTTGCCAGTACAAATTTTCAAGTGAATGTGAACACGATACAAGAACACGAAAAAGAGACAAATTTTGTATCTATTGCCTCATTGCATCGTGAAATAACACAGCCCAACAGATCAGCGGGTACTCCACTTCACAGGCTACAAGTTGTGGAGGCCAGCTTCTGGCCATCTCATCTACAAGGGAAAATTTGAATAGTGTACAGACAAGAGTTCAAGAATATACAGTGAACTATATAGCACGGAATACATCTAAGTTGAGGAGCGTATGGGTTGTAACGCAGCTAATAAAAACATCTCTATAGCTATCACTATATCGTCTTTTCAACTGGCTCACCACCCACTGACTCCAGTGCTTCTCATACTACCACATCCGTATCTAAATCCAACAACAAATCAACCAACATGGAGTTATAGTCCTCCTGTCTTCCTGGTTTCAAGAAATCAAGACCATAATCATAAGTCTGGTCGTTTGGCAGATTTCCAGGCAGCATTCCCTCCGGGTGCAACTGAAACGGCGTACCCACAGGACAGACATTGTCATTCACAACCTTACCTGCTTGGCCAACGAATGGTCCTGTTCCAGTATGAGGTACAGAAGCATGGTGTGGAGTAGAATCTAAAGTTGCAAGTAGCTCATCCAAATCAAACAATTCATCAAATGGGAAGCTGTCCAAATGATGCTGCCCAGACATAATG
>JAOWBN010166121.1:0-18360 GCA_028565015.1 Pinguicula moranensis
GTATTCCTGTAATATCATAATTTTGAAATGAAATGAATAAAACATTTAACTAAAAAAATACCTCTCATAGCTAGATAAACCAAGTTTGAATGTAGTTTTCTTCTTCTGTTATATAGTGAATCACGTGTCCCTTGTTATTTCTGTTCAGGTTGATGTCGTAGGGAACATCCACCTGTGTGATGATGTACTTTGTGCTGGCTAATGAGGATTTGAAGCTAAACCAAATTCATTTCCTCATCACTCCAATCCTCATGAGCGCCAAGTATGCGGTCAATTTGTATCCGACGAGCATGCTTGCCACCGCCAAGGCCAACACTGACACCACGACCCCATCTAGCCCCACCGCCTTCATCACCGTCGGGAGATCTTCAACACGATAAACTCCATCGTTTCCACACGCATACGTATGTTTCGCCGAGATTGTACTGCGACCTCAACATAAGCTTGAACATATACTAACTGACGGATAAATACTTGATTCAGCTGATAAATTTGGGCACGTGCTGAACATAATACCCGCTCGTGAGTACGAAAGTAAGCATGGTAACAAATCCGATAATGGTGGCGGATTTCTCCCTCATGATGGTGGCCCCAATGGCCATGCCGAGGCTATGAGAGGCTAGCACGCTGTAGAGGAGGAGGAGGGCGGAGGGGAAGGAAGCAGGGGAGGGTTTTAATCTGGCCATCTGGTAAGTGATGGTGAAGAAAACGACGGGAAGGATGAGCTCCTTTGGGAGGTCGCCGAGATTTAGGGCCATGAAGTAGGAAGAGAGGCGGTACATACCGGAAGAGCGCTCCTTCACGAGCATCATTCGTTCTTGGGGGAGTGTGAAGATGGTTTGGAAGAGAGGGTAGAAGCCCTAGAAGCCAACGACGAAGATGAGAAGACTGAACTTCTGCAAATATATTACTGAATGTAAGAGTTAGACGAAATGACTCAATTAGTTTCCTATATTGTTGCATATTGAATGTTTGACAAATTGACTCAAAACACTTTCCAACGCAAGAGTAGAAAGAGTTACCTAATATTGTAAATGGTTTATGTCGGATTGCCGCCAGAGTAAGCCACACAAGATGGACAAGAGTAAGCCACACAATACACGATTAGTACCTAATAGACTTTGAGAGCGGAGAAAGTTTTGGGCTTCCTTTCTTTGGTTCTTCTCCTAAACAGGACGGGGAATTATGTCCACCAACTATTCGACCATCTCTCTAACCGCTTGTCCTTAAGGTGAACATGGATGTGATTGTCCTTAGGTACCTCTGTTTTGATGCATGATGTTGTGCCTTAAGGGTTTGTTTGGTAGACAGGTAAGTTGGTGTTAACTCGTTGATTTCGCGAGTTATCCATACACACATGTTGTTTGGTACACATATTCACATAATCCTCGACCTGGTTGATTTATCCATCGACCAGGGATAAATCAATGCTAACCCCTCAAAAGTTGGCACCCCGATTTTTTGGCTATTTTGTTACCAATGCTTTGTCCCGTGTCCTAATTACCACCGTACGCTCTTATTTAACCAATATTTATGACTTTTACCATCTTATAAATACTAGATTGAACAACCTAATCGTCGTGTCTCTTAACTTATATTTCTTCGCAGACACAACCTTCCCATGATCCGAACATTCTGGACGATTTTTCGGCGATGACAATCGTTCAGATTTTTCGGCGAAGGAACAATATTCCGGCCAAGAGCAGAGGGTTAAGTATTATGGCCATGTATTCAACATACTAATTCATACTAAAAACCTAAACTATGATAACCTTCTCTGCAGTCGCACCATTGAGGATTTAGATCTTACTGTGCCAGTCTCCTTTCTGTCCAGGACATTTTTACTTTGGACAAGATTGTCGGGTAAAGTTTTTCGACTTTGTGTCATCTTCATATTTTGTGTTCACGATAGATTCATGGTGTTCTTTCAAAAATGCGCGTAAACCCTAACCTTCGTTGCTTCTTCAAAGATTTTGTTTTAATATTCATGTTTGTTCTATTGACTTGTGGTGTTAGCGGATAATAAAAAATTGTGATTTGGGTTTTACATTTACTTTAGGAGATAATTATAGATCTACTTGATCTACGTTTGTAATTGAATTACCTTCTGTTTTGTGTTATGCTTGTTTTACATACAGCCAAAACTGTGATGAATTTAATGGATAATACCACATTCTTGGTAACCATACGCTTGTTTATGACCATTCTGTCTATTCTAATGGCCTCCGAGGGCAAGAGGAATATGATAGGGCCGAAAGGAAACGTAAACAAAGTGTTCGACCAAGTACCTAATCTTGGAAAAGATTTCAGAGCAAATGGCTTTGCTGGAGAGGTTAGTGAGGCACAAACAATGTTTTGAAAACCTCAGGATGTACCAGCTACATTTACCAAGCTCTGCAGGATCTTGCGGATTGATGGAAGATTGTAGGATGATCAGTATATGTCAGTGCTAGAGAAGACTGTTATCTTCCTACACAAGTTAGGTCACCACCAAAAGAATTGGACCCTACAAACTAATTTTCAAAGGAGTGGCTAGACCATCAATGCTTGTAATGACAGGAGATGGTACAAATTCCTATCAACCCCTACTCCTATAGCTCTTGTAATGACATGAGATGGTCTTGTTTTTAGGTGCATATGCATTTACTATTATACAAGATGATTTTATAATGTTTTTTGATAACGTATATGATTATATCATGGCAAGGTTGCTTGGGTGCGCACTTACCTGTTTGATGTACAGTTGTGGTATAGGACACGAAAAAGACATTTGGCAAGTAATGTCCTTGGCATTTGTGACACACAAGGCAGATTTGTGTACATGTTTGCCAATTGGAAAGGCTCAACTGCAGATGCACGGGTGATGATGGATGCAGTCTCTTAATGATCATGGCTAAAGGTCCCATAAGGTATGTCTATAACATTTGGTAAGTACAGATTGCACCTACATCTAAGAGTCAGTCGTTTCATTGTGTAAGTCTTACAGGTTGTTACTATTTGTGCGACGAGGGATACATGAATTGCGAAGGCTTCCTAACACCGTACCGGTCTATACAATACTGTTTGAAAAAGCGGGGTCCTAGAAATAGGAGGCCACAGAACCCACATGAGATTTTCAATATGCATCGCGCTTCTGCACGAAATGTCATTGAGAGGGCCTTCGGAACTCTGAAGAAGTGCTTTGCGGCTTTAAGGAGCCCTGTTTTTTTACCCTATTGGTAAACAAACAGACTATATATGAGCGTGTGCTTTGATTCATAATTTATTCACGAATGTCAACCTAAGTGATCCATTGTTGGTGGTTGCTCTCCCGATAGAGGATGAGAATACTGACACGATGGAAGAAACTGAAGATCACATTCAGTCTGTTCAGTCCACACCAACATTGACACAAAAAATGGATGACTTAGCAAATGAACTTTGGGAAACCTATAGAATACAAGACCAAACTCCAGAATAGACAAGCCTATATTTGTAGTTTATGAAGTGATTAATTTTAATTGTTAACTGTTGACATAAGCATGATTATGCAATTTTAATGATTTGGATTTTTCAGTTACATTCAACATTTCTTTGTATGCATCATTTCGCTGTTGGTAGTCTGTTGTGATTGATATTTGTAGGTGAACTTCATCCAAGTGGCAAGATCTTGGCACCACAAATTTATGCACACTGAACTTTGGTCTAGCATTGGTGTATTGAACTTGATTGTTGTTTGAGATAATATACACACATTTTGGTCATAATACGAAGTGTATAGTACTACATACGAAAGTTGTATATTTGGGTCATATTTATGCAAACCACAGATTGATGCATAATAATTCATTACAAAGCTTCATATGAAATGCATCATAAAAAGCGACTATATAACCAAGTAGATATAGTTTATACAACGATGGCGACAAAAACATAGATTGATACAGAGAACTACGGGTGGTCGACAGGTTTCTCCATGCCGGAACATGCGGGGGGCTAAACTTTAGTGATTCCATCGGTGCTGTTGTCTGTAAAGTAGTCGTCGCCGCTGTCTAAACTCATTGAGCTAGTGAAGATGTCGTTATACTTATGGTCGCAAATGTACAACTGGCAATAGAATTCTCGATCAATCTCATCGGGAGTCGGTTCGCCATCGACCTAAATGGGGTTGTTGGCACAGTCCCCTGGTTTTGGGTTCGGATAGTGCGAACGTCTACATTTCGAAGATGGGGTTCCACCTACATCGCCTGGAGAGTGCGGGCAACGATCTTGACTAGGGAAGATAGAATGCTAGGGATTTGGGATTAAGGGGTATATAAAAGTGTGGAGGGGTTATTTTGGTAATTCATCAAAAATAAATGACGTATTCATCGTTATCCTTATTTTATTTGGCATTACCGAACACCCCCAAATTTAACAATTTATCTGAAACACTATCGAAATGTGTGTACCAAACAACATGTGCATTTTTGTAAATTCAAACAGAATCTCGTAGTTATAAAAAAAATAGGATAATCATCAGCCCACTACCAAATATACCCTAAAAAATCTTTGAAAGCATACATCAAGTATTGCTTTACTGATGCCTAATCTTCAACCGAATCCATGGTGTAGAATCCTAAAAGTTAAACAGTCAAGAGAACATCGGAAAATTTGTAGACGTTTATTGTAAAGGATGCATATGCGGGGGCATTACCATTTGCAAGATCCAAAAAGAAATCGGCTATATTCATCGTCATTGTTGATTTGAACCCAACACTAGCAAAGTAGTCTGACGCTATAGAACCCTTCCCAAAGTACAGACGATTTCCTTCAGACAACATGAGCACCTTGTGGAACATATAAAAAGAGTTGACTCGACGGCTGGCGGTTGGTCATCACTACCGTTCTCCCGCTCGTCGATAAACAAGAGACTCTAGTTGATAAGTGTTGAGTGAAGATTACCAAAAACTGTTAAATAAATATGTGAATTAATTTTGTCCCGTTTTAATTGAATCTGTGAATTTACATTTGTACCCTTACTTGCTTTTAAACTGAACCGTTCATGCTATATTTGATCGTGTGGTGGGAAACATACTTTGTAATTAAAACTGTGTTTTAATCTTGATCGTTCAACTTGAAAATCGTGTGGTTATTAGCTGTTGGCACTTAAATCGGTATATTCAATCCTTTTCCTTGAACTTATCATGGCCGTCCATTTGAGATGTCATCCAACGGCCTTAAGAGAAGCTTCTCAGAGGAGCTGAATACTAAACGCCACAACTGTCTGATTTGTCTGACATGATCCAACGGCCAACTTTAAGCGGTGGAATCGGTGAAAATCCAATTGTTTGTTGAAAGATAGATCCAACAGTCGAAAATCCTACTTACCCTTGACAGATCTGAAGCCGTTGATTTAGAATGATCTAACGACAAGAATTCATCTACAACTAAGGTACAAAAGACAGCTTCATCAGTCAACGAGTCAGTTTTATGAAAATTTTTTTATCTCTCTCAAAATTCTCTGTCTTTCTCCCCATTTTGAGTATTTCCATCGGCAAACTCTTGGTTTACCGATAGATCAAAGCTCCTTCCATTGATTCCAATTGGTGAGATCGCTCCATCTGTACGAGATCTACAATTTCGTATACTTCTTTGACAATTTTTACACCGTTTCTTGCATCTAGAGTTGCTATTTTTGTCCTGTTCTGGTTACTGTTTAAGCAGGCACAATTTTTAAGTCTTCTCCTAGTTGTATCTTAGGCGTTTTTCTGTTAAACTTCATTGCTTGTTCCTAATGAAATCTGGACTTGTAGACTTGTATTTTGTAATATTTGGTGACTTTGTGTTAATTAATAAAAGCTACGGGAGCATCCGATTTCCGAGCTCAACGTGGACTAACCAATTTATAAGAAAATGGTGAACCACAGGCATTAAACTTTGTCTCCTTTACTTTCAGCATTTTTTTTATGATTTAAACTGTTATAAGAACTCTTCTAACAAATCTTGTGATAAACATACAAGAAATCTGACCAAAAATTGTCAACAATGGTGCGGTAAGCGTGGAACGAGGTCGGTTTCATAGTTTTTTTTATCAAGATCTAAGTAAGGAGTTAGCATTGCTCAATCATCCTAGCGAGAGCTAGGATAGGTAACCCTCTGATTATCATTTTCAGTCTTTTTTTACTACCTTTATTAGAGGCTTGTCGCCAAATAGGTTTGGAACGTTGTTGTTGCCATTTAAAGCTTTCTTTACGTGTGCAGTTTAAAGGGATTGCTGTGTGCCTTAAAAGGTTCATGGGCTTTGCATGTTTTGTGATCATTCTAAAATTGTTTGATAGGCTTAGATAACTTGAATATTCTTTGAGGTTTCTGAGTCTATTAATCCACCTGTTGAATCAGTTTAATATTAGATTGTTACAATCACATTGTTTTTTTAAATTCCTACATTTTTAATCTGATTTGTTTGTGAGTGAAACTTTATGACTAATGTTTCTAGAAACTGTAGTGTTAAAACTAGAAAAATCATGTCAACTAGAGTTGAGGTATCAATATTTTATGGGTAAGGGGATTTTAATAGTTGGTTTCATAATATAGTACACTACACACTTAAGGAAATACTGATGATTGGCCTGAAGAAACTAGGAAGAAAATGCAAGAAGTAAAAGAGGAAGCCTATAATCTGATTATACTGAACTTATCCGACTCTGTGCTAAGGAAACTTGACTGTGATGAAGATCAAATAACTGTGTGGACTAAATTGAACTCTTTAAATGCATCTAAATCTGCTCCTAGTTTAATTAAAGTGAAAAGGTTCTCTCTTTGCTTTTAAAATGGTCTCTTCAAGATTTATAGATGATAACTTAAATGATTTTTCGAACTGAGTCAAACTTTGAAAGGAACTGATGATGATCTTTATGATGAAAGTCTTGCAATGATTCTTTTAAACTCTGTTTCTGATGAATTCCTTGTTGTAAAGAATGCATTATAACATTTAGATTTTGTTCCTAAACTTGAAACTATTATGATAGGATTAAAGTCTAGAGAATTAGAAATTAAAAATAGTAGGAAAACTTCAAGTGCATTGTATGCTAATGTGAAGTCTGATTCAAAAGTTCAGAACAATAACTCTGGAAATCAGAAAGATAAACCTAAAACTGGAAACAATCAGAAACTGACTAGTAAAGATGTACAACCTTGACATTTAAATGAGGATGGAGAAGTTTATTGTAAATATTGTAAGGAACTAGATCACATAATTTCTAATTGTCTTAAACTTAAGCAGAAAGAGAAAAGAAAATCTGAATTAAATGTTGCTACTGTTATCCGAAAATTGATGAAAATGTTAGTGAAGTCCTTTATGTGCCTTCGTGCTTGTGTGAGTCACTTACTGTGAATGATAGTTCCTTGTGTGATGAGTGACTACTTGATTTAGGTTGTACTTTTTATATGTGCCTAGGGGTGGCCAAACGAGATATCGGTTCAAGTAAGGCCATTATCCGATACCGACCCATTAAGCAATAGAGACAAACTTCCCGTCCTGATACTGTCCCGATACTCGAATACCCGACTTTTTTGGGTATTCAGGTAATCGCGACGATATCGGGTATTTCCGATTACCCGAAATCAACTCACGTGGTGGTGCTGGACGGTTTGGGTTTGATATTCAGAGAGCAGGCAAAGACAAAAGACTAAAAAGGTGAACCAGTAACCTACCTTTCCGGATTCTCCAGATCTGAAAATTGCAACTCTTATGGACCTTAATACCTTTTGTTATTTGGCGCTGAAGGATGATCACATTCCTAAGAATGGTTACACTTACACCGAAGCATCATAAGATCACAATGACAAGAAGCTCAGAGAAAAAAATCTATAGATATGCGAAAATCAGCAAAGCCAGAACACCAAAAGGCAATAGATTAATAGATTTGTATATTATGAATACCCATGTTAACTCATATGTTATTTCATATGTGCCACTGAATTAGCGTTATTCTTGAAAACTAAAGCCAAGAAAAGTGTTTACTGCAACCCTGAGGAACTATATAGTTGAACAGGGTAAAATGAAGCAACAATCAAGCTAAGACACCTTAGTAAAGCAATAGAATGATCCTTCAAATTCAATGTCAGAGTTTCCAAGCTAATTAGCTAATACATACTCTCTAGCAACAATTACGAACAAAAATCAAATACTATACTAGCAACAATTATGATTTTACGAACGATGAGAGAGGAGAAGAGAAGAGTAGACCTGGAAATGAAGGGAAGGAGGAGTCGAGGGTTGAGTTGTTGAGTAAGGAGAAATCCGACTTGATTTTGAACAGTAGAGGAGGAATGACCGATGACGAATTGACGATGACCGAATGAGGAGGAACCTTTGGAACCCTAGGATTTAGGAACTGGACTAGGAATGATTCGAATGAAAATTGAATTGAAGAAAAGAAACAAATCGCATTCGTTGGGCCGTAAGCCGTTAGCAACTTTAGAGATAAGTAGCAATAAGAAATAATTACAAGGGTAAGACCGCGTACATCAGACCCCCCAGACCCCAACCTAGTTGAGAATATACTGGGTAACGTTGCATAGCAATAAGAAATAAAAATCAAAGAAAGAAAACTAATCAAGTAATACCCAATTACCTAAACCCTATCCCGGAACCGACCCGATCCCGATGGGTACAACCTAAACCCTACTCAAACCCGACTAGAATTCCCGATTACCCGACTTTTTCGGGTAATCGGGAATTCAGTCTTTGGGAAACCCGATACCCGATTCCCGACCCGGTCCGTTTGGCCACTCCTATATGTGCCCGCATAAGGATTGGTTTGAAAACTTAGATGATTCAACGAAAGGGATTGTATATATGTGAAATAATAACATTTGCTCTGTAGAAGGAATTAGGACAATAAACTTACAAGCAGTAGGTGAAAACAATATTTTTCTAACAAATGTTAGATATATATACCGGATTTGAAAAGAAATTTAATCTCTTTAGGTGTTTTAGAAGAATCTGGCTGTACTTTTCATGGTGAAGATGTTTTTTTTTTAACTTTCTTCAAATATGAAAAATCTGTTCTAACTGCTACTAGAAAAAAATAGACTATACTTTTTAAATGAAAAATTTATTAAGCATGTTGATGATTGTTTGTTGCATCATATTGTATCTGAAACTCAAAATTATGGCATCTAAGGCTAGGTAATATAAGCATGAAGGGTTTGAAAATTCTGCATTCTGGAGGAGCATTAGGCAAACATTCTATAACTGATTTGAATCTCTGTGAAGGGTGTGTTCTTGGAAAACAATATAGATTCAAATTTGCAAAAGGAATACATCTTTCAAAAAAATTTCTTGAATACCTACATGCTGGTTTATGGGGTCCTGAATCTGTTTCAACTCATGGTGGTGCTAGATACTTTATATCAATAGTTGATGATTTTAGCCGAAAGCTTTGGGTATTTCTTTTATGTTCAAAAGATGAAAGATGAAGCTTTTTCAAAGTTTAAAGAATGGAAAATTTTAGTTGAAAATCAAACTGATAAAATGATTGAGTATTTGAGAACTGATAATGGCTTGAAGTTTTGTAACTCTTCTTTTGATGCTTTATGTTATGAATGTGGCATTACTAGGCATAGAACTGTACGTTACACACCTCAGCAGAATGGAGTAGCAGAATGCATGAATAGGACTTTACTTGATAAAGTTAGATGTTTCCTTGTTATCTCTGATTTGAAAAAAAAACTTTTTGGGGGAAGACACTGAGTGCGGTAGCCTATCTAATAAATAAGAGCCCCTCGTATGCCTTAGACACTAAATACCCAAAATTTGTTTCATCCGGAAGAGACCAGAATCTGATCCACTTAAGGGTGTTTGGGTGTGCAAGTTTTGTTCACACTAGGTCTGATAAATTAGATTCAAGGTCACAAAAATGTGTCTTTCTTGGCTATCAATAAGGCACAAAATACTATAAGATGTGGGATAGAAGTATGCCTAGTGTTAAAATCATTATTAGTAGGGATGTTATTTTTAATGAAACTAAATTTTCTTGCTTACCTGTTATTTCTGCTGATACATCAATTGAGGTGGAGCCTAGGGAAACTTCAAATGAGGTGGAGTTATATAAGAGAATTTAACTATCCGAACATGAACAAATTGCACAAACTGAGGATCTTGAAAAAATTCAAGATCACTCAGAAATAGACACATCCTAACCCTCTACCTCGGACAGTGTTGCCCTAAATAAAGGATTGGAAATAGGAGGCCACCTGCTAGATATGTAAACTTTGCTTAATTGATTGATTATGCCTTTTCTGTTGGTGATAATCTTAGTGTTTTTGAACTTGAAACTTATAGTGCTGTAGTTGTGAAAATTTTGAGAATTGAAAACTTGCTATGTTTGATGAAATGAATTCACTTAAGAAAAATTAGACTTGGATCTTAGTTTCTAAACCTAAAAATCAGAAAACCATAGGATTTAAATGGGTGTATAGAATAAAAGAAGGAACACTACCCTTTGATCCTGAGTTGTTTAAAACTAGGTTAGTAGCTAAAGAATTTTCCCAAAGAGAAGGAACTGAAATTTTTTCTCCCGTTGTTAAGTATATGACTATCAGAATAATACCTGCATATGTTGCATGTTTTGACCTTGAAATTGAACAATTTGACGTTAAAATTGCATTTTTAAATGGAGAGTTAGAGTAAGAAATTTTTATGGAATAACCACTTGGTTTTATTGATACTCAACAATCTGATTTTGTGTGCTTGTTGAAAAGATCATTATATGGATTAAAACAAGCCCCTAGACAGTGATATAAAAGATTTGATTCGCTTATGTTAGATTTAGGATTTAAAAGACGGAGTTATGATTCTTACTTGTATCCTATTCATTTTGAAAAATCCTCTATGTTTTTACTACTGTATGTTGATGATATGTTGTTAATAAGTAAAGAAAAATCTAAAATAAACAAGTTAAAGGTTGTTTTAAGCCCTGAATTTGAAATGAAAACTTAGGAGAAGTCAAAAAAATTATAGGAATGGAAATTACAAGAAATAGGGAGTTAGGAACTTAAAAAATTGCACCAAACTTTCTATATGACAACAAGAAATATTTGTTGAATAAGTGTAAATCTGTTTCTTTGCCAATTGCAGCTCACTTAAAATTGAATAGAGATCAAAGTCCAACTACACCTTCAGAAACTAGAAAAATGGAAAGAATACCATATGCTAACTTACTTGGTTCTTTAATGTATGCAATGGTTAGCACTAGGCCAGATATTGCATTTACTGTTTCTTTGTTGAGTAGATTTATGTCTAATCCGGGATTTGAACATTAGAATGCTTTAAAGTGGGCTGTAAGATACTTGATAGGAAACATTTGATATAAGTTTATGCTTAAAAAGGAGAAATCCTACATTGAATATCTGTGGTTATGTAGATAGTGACTTTGATGGAGACTTAGACTTTAGAAAGTCAACATCTAACTATTATTTTCTATTTTGTGGTAATTGTGTTAGTTGAAAGTCTCAACTTCAACCGATAGTTGCTTTGTTAACTACTGAAACTGAGTATATAACTTTAATTGATGCTTCTAAAGAGTCCATATGGCTTCATGGTTTAATTAGTGAAGCTGAAATTTCAAATTCATGCGTCTCTGTTTTGTGTGATCGTCAATATGCAATTTATTTGAGCAGAAACCTTGTTTTTCATCAAAGAACAAAACATATGACATAAAATTTCATTTTATTCGAGACACTTTGGCTAGTAATGTGATTAAACTTGAAAAATTTTAACTGATGAAAATGCTGCAGATTTTGGAACAAAAATAGTTTCACAAACTAAATTTCAAAAATGTTTGAACTTACTTTGGATAAACTGGCATTGAACTTGCAGGCAATCTAATAAGAGCTATGAGGGATTCTGGTTCCTGTAGCTTAAAATTGTAAAATTCTTAACCAGAAGTTTTTGGTAACTTCAAGGTGGAGATTGTTGAGTTTATGGTTACCAAAAACTGTTAAATAGCTATGTGAATTTACAATTTTGTCCTATTTTAATTGAATCCGTGAATTCACATTTGTACCCTTACTTGCTTTTAATCTAAACCGTTAATGCTGTATTTGATCGTGTGGTGGGAAACATACTTTTGCAATTAAAATTGTGTTTAAATCTTGATTGTTCCACATGAAAATCGTATGGTTATTAGTCACTGTCACTTAAATCGATATATTCAATCTTGCTTGTTCATCTTTATGTCGATCTAAAGGTGCAAAAGAAAAGCTTCTATTGGAAGCTACTTGAACTTATCATGGTCGTTCATTTGAGATCTCATCCAACGGCCTTAAGAAAAGCTTCTCGGAGAAGCTGAATACTAAGCGCCACAGCCGCCCGATTGTCTGACACGATCCAACGACCAAGTTAAGTGGTGGAATCGGTGAAAATCCAACCGTTCGTTGAAAGATAGATCCAACGGTCAAAAATCCTACTTACCTTCGACAGATCTGAAGCCATTGATTTAAAATAATCTAATAGATAGAACTCATTTGCAAGGTATAAAAGGCAACTTCATCGATCGGCGAGTCACTTTTATGACTTATTTTCTCTCTCTTAGAATTCTCTATCTTTCTCTCCATTTTGAGTATTGACGCCGACGAACTCTTGATTTACCGACCGATTCAAGCTCCTTCCGTTGATTCCAATCAATGAGATCGGTCTATCTATGCTAGATCTACAATTTTGTATACTTCTTTGAAATTTTTAACGCCGTTTCTTGCATCTAGAGTTGTTGTTTTTGTGCTGTTCTAGTTACTGTTTAAGTGACATTTTGAGCACAGTTCCTAAGGCTTCTCCTAGTTGTATATTAGGCATTTTTCTGTTAAATTTCATTGCATGTTCCTATTGAGATCTGGACTTGCATCTTGTAGTAATTGGTGACTTTGTGAGAATTAATAAAAGTTACGGGGTATCCGATTCCCGAGCTCAAAGTGGACTAGCCAATTTCTAAAAAAATGGTAAACCACGGGTATTAAACATTGTCTTCTGTACTTTTGATGGTTTTTACGGTTTAAATTGTTATACAAACTCTTTTAGCAAACATTGTGATAAATGTGCAAGAAATCCGACCAAAAATTCTCTAAGCATTTCGTACCCAATGCTCACACACTTTCTCTCTCCACCGGAGACTCCCCTGAGCAGTGGCCCGCTGATGCTATTTCGACAGCTCGACAACTCCAGTTGTGCCATCACGACCTCCATATGCTGCATCTTCTCGAATTTCGATAGAGTCCTCGGGAGGCGAAGCAACGCCGTGTGTATCAACGTCTCCGTCACCGTGATGTGGGGGTAGAGGACGTCTTCCTGAGTGACGAATCCGGTGATCCGTTTCATCGTGTTGGTGAAGGGCATGTCGTTGTATGTTATTGTGCCGGAGATGGCCAGCGGGTAAGCGGCAGCCGAACGCCATCAGGAGGGTTGTTTTGCCACTCCCTGATGGGCCGAGCATGGCTAGCATCTCCCCCCTGAAAGACTGCACCCGTTATGCCTCTTAATAACTTTCTCTTCCAATTTCTTCTTCTTGTTTATAGCTAAACTGTTGGGCTTATTTAATACTTGTATTGGACTATTGTTGGGTCCAATAAGATTTAGGGTTTATGTGTAGTATTTATATGTTGTACCTAAGACATTCCGCTGCAATACTTTCGGCTGCAATCCCTTTGAATGGCATCAGAGCGTGCCGTTCGTTCCTGGTTTTCTTTAACATCATCTCATCTATTTTTCTGCGAAAATGTTTTTCTGCCAAAACAAGTTTATTTTCCTCTGTTTTCCTCATTTTGCATCGTTACTCATGTTTTGCTTCTTTGTTTCTTTCACTTCTCTAACCATTCTGTCCATCTTGTCCATGTCTCTTTCTGAATGTTCTTGTCTTTTACAGATTCTATCTCGGGCTTCATCTTGTCCAGATCTATTCTCTATTTTTGTTCAGATCTCAATTTCATGTTCGGATTTCTCATTCTTATTCAGATATTGTTGGAAACAATAATTGTACGCATGCCTTCTCTTTGTTGGCATCCAAAGTCATGAAGTGGGGCACTGCACGCATGCTTTCTCCAACTTGATAGACAGACAAGCATCAGACATGCAGACAAACAAGAAGTTCACGCGAAGAATAATGAAACGCACGCATGCACGCTTTTATTTCTTCGTAGACTTGTTTGTAATACAGTTGTAATCCCACTAATATATATAGCGAGAACAAAATGTAAGAATGTGAGAAGAATCAGAAGTTTCATGGAATAATAAGCGTTTTTCTCTCGTTTAGTATGTTACAATTGAGACACTCTTTGTGAGAGCTGCCGAAAAGCAAAGCATAACAAAAAGAAATGTTTTTACTCTCTATCCTTACAGTTAGTCAGTGAAGACATACGCACGGAGAGAAATTGTTCCGGGCTCTGTCCAATTTTTATATAGGATATGGGCCTCCACGGTTTATATGGACCCAATTAGTCCGTGCTGACAGGCCGTAGTGAGTTTTTGAACTGAATTCTTTCATATATTTTAAAGGAAATATTTTAGGCGGGCGGTTCAGGACACCCATTTTGTAAAAATATTTTAATTAACAATTAAAATGTTATTTTTTTTAGGTAAAATACCAAAAAGCTCAATTTCTTAGTCAAAAGGCCGAGAAAGGCACTTTAGGAGAAAACTATGACTAGAACGATCAATTTAGGAAAATGATATAGCGCATAAATTTAACACAAGAAAATCACAAAAATGATGGGCCCCACGTGTTTAACACGAATCCCCATGTGTTTAACACCAAATGGACAGTTGGGATTGGTGTTAAATACGTAGGGCCCATCATTCTTGTGATTTTCTTGTGTTAAATTCGTGCGCTATATCATTTCTCATCAATTTATAAGGCTCAACTGGAGTTTAGTTTTGGTATGCAAACTGTGCGGGAGAAATGGAGGCAGATGTGGTGTTGTGCCAATATACGGGAAAGGTGCGTACGAGGGCACGATGCCCACAACGCCTTCTTGTGTCGGGGCACGACGCCTGTGCCCCCAACAAAACTAAATCGATCGAGCCTTATAAATTGACCATTCTTATCTTAATTTTCTCTGTGTCTTTCTCGACCTTCTGCCTAAATATGTGATCTTTCTTGGCTTGCTAATTAAAATAATAATAATTAAAATATTTATTAATATTGTTTTTTTTATTTTGTACCATATACACCGGCAATAAGTCTCTTTCATTTTTACTTGATTGATAATGTTTTTCTAGACCCAATAAAATATACATTATGAATTATTTAATATAAATAAATAAATAAATTTCATGCTAGGTCAAGCGAATCAATGCTGACCCGTTCTGAGTCAGCACTAACCAAAATTTAGGGTCCATTTGGTAGCCGAATTCGTGTAATCCGACTTTGCGGATTACTTTGAATTTTTCGCGGGTTTAGTTTTTTGTTCTTTTGTCCTTTTTTTGGTAGTGACATGTCGGGATTACAAATATGATTGTTAGTTATTTGGTGTCTACGTTCAAACCGGGGATTATACTGAAGCGAGATAAATCCTGGCCGTTTTACTGAAATGCCCTCAAAACCCTAGATTCTTCCGTCGTGCGCCGCCATTGACTCAGGCCCGATTCTAGGTGATTCCGCCTCCCCTGCCTATTTCCTATTGCAATTTTTACACCGCCGTTGAACCCAGACCCAATCGTGGGTGATTCTGTCGACCCCGACATGGTTGATTCTCTTTCGCCGACGTAGAAGACGCCGTATGCCGCCATGGAACAAAGTGAAAATGACTGCCAAAGTCGTGTTAAAGGAAATATGACCATGGGTTTAGGAATCCTTTCGTCAAATGATTTTGAATGCATTGGAGGAGCTGAGGAGGAGGGCGTCGGAATAGAGCGACGGCAGCCAGGAGCAAAATCCGACGGAGAAAACCAGTCGAAATTGCATGGAGGGCGAAAACCTTATATAGTGAGTTTTCTGTAATATTGTGGGTTATAAAGGGCAAAATAGTCATTTCACAATTACAATAAACGCGGGATTGCCTAAGCCCTGCATCACAGCCGGACAAAAAATGTCGGGATGTTCGTGTGTTATCCCTGCCCGACAAGTTATCCCTCGGGCAGGGGAAATGGCAGGCGGGGCACCAAACGTGGATTCAAGTGGATAACGCAGTGAAAACCAGCTTTATCCGTCTTCAAACATGGTACCAAACGTACCCGAAAAATTAAGGGGGAGAGCTTGCACAATAAATAATTTTTATAGAAAAATTACACTATAAATGTCTTATTTCTTGTGAAATTGATGATAATAATAATAGATATCTGAGATAATACTTCTCTTGTCCAAAAGAGAATTCTATACTTTTTCTCTACAAAATATTCTTACTTTCATTCTCTTTTATTTCTCCTTCAAAACTCATGGGACATTTCTCTGTGGCTTCATAGCCTATTTATAGGTAAATAAAAGCACATCATTTTTTTTCATTTGTTGCTTCTTCATTGGTGGGATGACATGGCCACAATAACACATCATTTCTTCCATTTGTTGCTTTTTCATTAGTGGGATGGCATGCCATGATATTCATTTACAACACTACCCCTTGAATATCTATCATGCCTCGTTAAAAATCTTACTAGGAAAAAAATCAGTGGAAAAAATCCTAGTGAAGAAAAAGTGTACATGATTTATTAGCTCCCCCTTACACACCCTTGAGTTTTCTCATTCCGGTCCCTTTGACCAACTTTTCAAAACTTGCAGTAGGTAGTGCTTTGGTAAACAAATCAACCAGATTATCACATGATCGAACTTGCTGGATATTGATGTCATCCTTTTCTTGAAGGTCATCTGTAAAGAAAAATTTGAGTGATATATGCTTCATTATATCCCTTTTAATGAAATCTTATTTCAATTGAGCAATGTAAGCTGCATTATCTTATAAAAAATAGTTGGGATGTCCTTGTTGGTCTTCAAGCCACATATTTCTTGAATATGTTGGATTATGGTTCTTAACCAAATGCATTTACGACTTGCTTCATGAATTGCAAAGATTATTGTATGGTTGGAAGGAATAGCGACTAAGGTTTGTTATCTAGAGCGCACAAAATAGCTATACTTTCACAAGTAAAAAGATAACCCGTTTGTGATCTATATTTGTGTAGATCTGATAAATATCCAATACCAGTATAACCAATTAATTTTGGGTTAGATACACTGGGATAGTATAAAACCATATCAATTGTTTCTTGAAGGTACCAAAAAACATGTTTGATTCCATTCCAGTGTCTTTTAGTTGGAGAAGAACTATATTTTGCTAGTAAATTTACTGCAAATTATATATCATGTCGCGTGCTATTAGCAAAATACATTAGTGCTCCAATTGCACTAAGATATGGTACTTTAGGACCAAGAAGTTCTTCATCGTCTTTCTGAGGGATCGAAATAGATCATTTTTCACATCAAGTGATCTTACCATCATTGGTGCAGTCAATGGATAAATCTTTCAAGCACTTTCTCCAAATAACTAGACTGATGCACGAAAATTCCTACAGTCAAGCGTTAAATTTGAATACTTAAACACAATTTTGTTTTTCAATGTCTTTCATTTAAAATTATTTCTTCAAACAAGCTACTACCTTTCATAATTGTTCACGAGTTCCAATATATTTAAGTCATCTACATAGACAACAATAATGACAATTTCTTAGCCAGATCTTTTTATAAAAATACATGAGCATATTGGATCATTTATATAGTCTGCATTTAATAAGTTTGTACTCAAATAATTAAACTATATATTTTCGGATTGTTTCAGTCCATGTAGAGATTTATTTAGTTTAATCGAATAAATCTCTTAAAAATTAGAACTTTGTGCTTCAGGCACTTTAATCGAATAAATCTCTTAAAAGTTAGAACGTTGTGCTTCAGGCACTTTAAACCCTTCAGGAATTTTCATATAGATATCATTTTCTAGTGAGCTATATAAATAGGTTGTCACTACATCCATCATCCATATCTCAAACTTTTCATGAATTGGCAGACTTATCAAATAACGAAATGTGATTGCATCCATCAAAAGAGAATAAGCCTTTTTCATAATCAATGCCTGGTCTTTGGGTAAAATCATGTGCGACAAGCCGTGCTTTATATCTCATGACTTCATTTTTCTCATTTCTTTTTCGCACAAATACCCATTTATATCCGACTGGCTTTATACGTTTTGGTATATGGACTATTGGTCCAAAAACATCACGTTTCTTTAAAAAATTGAGCTTTGAAGCAATTGTTTCTTTTTATTTTGGCCAATCATGTATGTGCCTACATTCCTCCATAGATGTAGGTTTAATTGCCTCATTCTCTTTCATTATAGCGCATGTTATATTATATATAAAAA
>JAOWBN010166231.1:0-18358 GCA_028565015.1 Pinguicula moranensis
CCTTTTGTGTGAAGAGCCACATTACTAGACGTATCTGGTGCGGTGGGTGGACCATCTCCGATTCCTCCAAACTCATCCTCCTCCACATCCACAGTCATGTGTGTGCGATAACCTCCTCGTCCACCACCTCGAGCTCCACCTCTCCTGCCACCCCAACCACAATTACCCCCTCGTCCACGACCACCTCTCCATCCAGGATCTCTATCTCTCTTCAAACGTGGGCACTAATTCATCAGATGCCCTATTTCACCGTAGTTGTAGCAACTACGACTTTCTCTCTTTGAAGTAGGTGTGTGTAGTTAATGTCGAAGTAGACAAAGCTTTAGCACTTCAAACAATACTGGACTCAGAATGTAACTCCATCTGACTTTCCTCCAGTATCATCGCAGTAATAGCATCATCAAGGGGTGATATGGTAGATTGAGAGAGAATGATTGACCTTCTTTGGCTAAACATTGGATTCAAGTCCATCGGGAACTTCATAAGTCGCTTTGTCTCATAGTTCTTTGCCAACATGCAGGTTGGATCACTACAACACGAGGCAGGTAGGAAGTAATTCACTTCCTCCCATAACTTGATGAGACAAGCGACATAATCTTCAACCTTTTTTATCTCCCTGAACCAAATCACAAATCTCTTTTCTGGAACACACGTATCTGATTCTCTTTTCCAGAGTAATTCTTTTTCAGTCAAGCCCACATATCACTAACAAGTTTCAAAGCATCGACCGAGGAGGCGATGGTAGGAGTTAATGAGTTTAACAGCTATACATTCCTTTGAGAGTTAATTGCTTTCCAATCATCAGTCTGAGCAGTTGCTTTTCCTTTTTTCATCCCCTGTGAGATAGCTTCCCAATTTTCTACCCACCAAGGTAGTCTCAACTCGACGGGACCAACTAACATAGGAGACTCGTCCGTCCAGTTTCAAGTCAACAGTTGGTAAGTCAAGCTACACCTGTGTGGTAGCTGGAACAATCGGAACAAGCATTCTCAGGTGACTCTTCTCACGCGACGGCGGCGGCGAACGGGCGGCAGTAACGGCAGTTTTGAGTGTTTTTGCTCCGATACCAACTAGAAATATTAGGAGCTTGATATTTGTGTATCTTTCATATCCTCTTACACTTCCTTACACTTCATTATATAGATTACAATGCGTGAAACACCATTAATGTAGAATTCTTTTGGTCTGCTACTTTTTTCACGCATGGCTGCTCATGGTTGCTCCTTTGTCTGCTTCATATGTCAAAGTTGGTTGTTGTTGGTTGTTCCTTTTTGACTTTATTGTTCAATAGAAGTTGAGGTCTTTGATGTATGGGGACTGGATTTCATGGGCCGTTTCCTCTGTCTGTGGGGAAAAGTATATATTAGTGTCAGTGGATTATGTCCCCAAGTGGGTTGAGGCAATAGCCACACCCTCTAGTGATGCTGCAGTAGTGTTGAGATTTCTGTGCAAAAATATCTTTTCAAGATTTGGTACACCTAGATGCATTGCGAGTGATGGAGGATCACACTTATGCAACAAAATCTTTGAAGCCTTGCTGAGGAAATATGGAGGTTGATATCGTACTTCTTTAGCGTATCATCATCAGTCTAATGGACAAGCTGAAGTATCAAACAGAGAAATAAAGGCAATCTTAGAAAAAATAGTGTGCACGTCCCAGAAAGATTGGACACACTTGATGATGTACTTTGGGCCTGTAGAACTGCCTGCAAAACACCCATTGGCATGTCTCCATATCGTCTAGTCTATGGAAAAGCTTATCACCTGCCTGTCGAGTTGGAACATAGAGCCTATTGGGCCATTCGTAATCTGAATTATAGCATTAAGGCAGCAGGAGAGAAGAGGTTTTTGCAATTGAGTGAATTGGATTAGCTGAGGAATGATGCATATGAGAATGCCAAAATGTACAAGGAAAAACAAAGGCATGGCATGATAAACAGGCGCCATTTCCAACCTGGACAAAAGGTGCTCTTGTTCAATTCCAGACTTAAATTCTTTCGAGAAAAATTGAAATCTAGATGGCCTAGACCCTTTGAAATCACTCAAGTATTTCCATATGAAGCAATAGAGATTGCTCATCCAGATAAAGGCACCTTCAAAGTAAATGGACAACGGCTAAAACCATATGAGGAAGGTAGCAACATGTTAAATAGGCTAAATGCCTCTGCTGACTGAAGCAATTTCAGAATTTCTAGCTAAAGACAATAAAAAAAAGCGCTGCTTGGGAGGCAACCCAAGATCTATCGTTTTGCACCACTCAGGGATGTACCCTTACCCTCTATACTTAAATCAATCAACATTATGTTATTAAATGTATTAATTTTGGGGAAGGGTAGTTATAAGTTTCTAGTGGTAGTTATTAGTATCTATATTCCTTGAAAATGTGAGTTAATTTTATATACATGTTGATTCATCATCACAGGCTAACGTCTCTTGGTATATTATGTAGGGTGACCTACAGGAACATAACCACTCAAAGATCAAGCAGAAATTATAATGGAGTAGGAAATAAGAGTAAAAGCTCCAATTTCTCATTCAATATCCATGATCATCACGTTCAGTTCATGCACAGCTACCACAATGGGCAGTTAGTTTTTCTTCACCCACGTTCGGCCCAATAAAGGCCATAGTAATGGACGCAGATTAAATTATAAGCCCACTTAGGTCCTGGTATAAAAACATGGCAGTTGTCCCGCCTTGAACAGCTACTCAAGTTCCGACAACGACTAACCCTAAACGAGAACACCCTCTTGGCTACACTGAGCAGTTTGCATCGCTCCAGAACCCTGAATTCATCGGAGTGCAAGTTTTCAATGGTACTTCACAATAAGTAACGGCTCACTCGAACTCATTTCTCCAGGCCTTTTTGAGTTTAAAAGCATGCCTCCTAAGAAAGTAAAACTTACTAAATCTGGTGTTAACGAGAAGTTTGCGAATACTATTGCTAAAGATTTCCATGATGCTACTGTGGGTGTATTGAACGTGATTCGGGATAGGGGTTTTGCGGCAGGATGCATGCCACCATTAGAAAAGCTGTTAAGGATCACTATTTGACTTAGTTCCTTAGAACTTCACCTAGTATGCATCAAAATTGGTGAGAGAATTTTATGCGTACCTAAATGTCATGAATGACTCCAAAGTTTATGTTAGAGGGATTTGGGTGTTGTTTAGTCCGGTAGAAATAAATCAGGTTCATAATCTTGTGTGCTTAAGTGAAGATGAGTTTTCAAAGTTCAATGGAGGATACCCCAGATCTGGCTGAGTACCTTTGTTCTTTGAGAATGACCTAGATAATGTCCACTAGAACCAAACTGATTTAATTAGGGCTGAACAAATCAGATTGTCATGCTACTATCCTTGTGTGGCACATATTCCTATGCACCAAAATGATGCCAACCACCAACACAGTGGATATGAAGCTGAAATGACTGTTGCTCATCTATGCCATTGAAACTGGCCGAAGTATTGATGTGGGGAAAGTCATCTACAACGATATTATGGAGAGTCTAGTTGCCCTAGAGAAGCGACCCAACTCACTGCACTTCCCCTCATTGATCACCACTACGTGTCTAAAGTATGGGGTAAGCTTGGTTGAGGACGAGTAGCTGTTTCCTCCTGCTCTGGATATCAGTCCTTCGCTGATAAGTAAATCGAGCGCTTACTCTGACCACTGAGGACCCTAGGCTGAAGCCACCCCAGTAAAATCTGTTGCACCTACCACCTCCAAGTCCAAAGGTAAAGCCAAATTGGCAACTCCTGTCCCTCCTCTGTAGGTACCAACTCTGAGCCATAAGCTCAAGAAGCCTGCATCAGTCATGCCTCCAGCAGTTGCTGCTCCAAATCTGGATCAGTGGGTTTGGACCACTCTTACCGCTGCATATCTGCAGTATACACAAATTTGGTGCCGATGTTCTCAATGAAGGGTGTGCAATATCCTGTCAGCCCACTGCCACCTCCACTAACCTTTGCTCCATCTGTACCATCAAGCGAGGTAACCACTGGGACTGGAGATAATAAAGAAGAGGACAATGAGGAGGAGGAAGAGGAGGATGAGGATGCTGACAATGGGAAAGACACATACAACTTGGTGGGATCGGACTCAGAATAAAGCATGGCTCTGCCTGCCTTCAGAGGAGTATTGATTGAACTCCTAATCTCTTTATCCACTAGGGGCAGTGAATGCTAAGTTTGGAGATGGGGTAATTAACTGACTGCTGAACTGTTGATCTGCTGAACTACTCAATTGTTTATTTGCTAAACTTTGAAGTTTGTGCGTTTATTTGCTTTGCTGCTGATCTTTTGCATTGAACCTTGTATGTTTCAGCCTTATGAATCATCAGATATGCATAGCCATATCTACTGAAATCATCAGTAAATGTATTGAAGTACGAATACCCACCTCGCGCACTTGTTCTCAGAGGACCACACATGTCTGTATGCATTAATGCTAACAGCTCAGTGGCTCTTTCGGCATCCTTGTTAAAAGGTGCCTTAGTCATATTCCCAAGTAAACAAGATTCGCACCTATCAATTGACTCCCAATCAAAAGAATTTCGAAGTCCACTTGTTTGGAGCTTCTTTATGCGATTCTCGTTAATATGACCTAAGCGACAATGCCATAAGAGGGTTGAGTTATCATCGTTTGATTTAAGTCATTTAGTATTCACATTATATATGGGTGTTCCTTGTTAAATGACGTAAAGACCATTAAATAATGGAACACTACAATAACAGAAACCATTCCGAAAAATGGTACAATATCTGTCCTTCATGACAAACTTATATCCCATAGAAGTAAGTCGGGATACATATATAAAGTTTCGGCTAGCACACAGAACGTAATATACATTCAAAAGTTCCATTTAATGCCCACTAGGCAACAACAATTCTAAGTTCCCAACTGCAACAGCTGAAACAAACACGCTTTCACCGAACTTAAATTGCATTTGGCCTTTTGCTAATTTCCTATGTCTTCTTAGCGTCTGCACATTTGAACAAATATGAGCACCTGCTCCTGAGTCCACGACCAAAGAGGTAGAAGATGAAGCAGCAAAGTTAATTTCAACAATGTGAATACCTGAAGAAAATGACGTTCCCAACGTCTTCTGTTCTTCCAGGAACTTCGGACACGATCGTTTAAAGTGGCATTTACCTTTGCAAAAGAAACAAACAGTGTCCGGAGTAGGTAATGAAACATTTTTAGGCTTGGGCTTGCTCTTGCTCCCAGCCAAACCCTTGCCCTTGCCTTTCACCTTTTTTCTGGCCCTTGAACTGTTCCTTTTTTCTGTTTCCTAGCCACCTTGCTATGCCCTGACACTGATAATACATTAGGTGCCCGCCTGATGGAATTCTCAGTCGTCGAGAGCATCGAATGCAACTCATTCAACGGCTTCACAATTCCCTCCATATTATAGTTCATGATAAACATTGAAAAGATCGGTGGCAGAGAATGTAATATGAGATCAGTGCAGAGTTCTTTGTCGATGGTAGAACCCAACTTCCCAAGTTGTTCTATTAAACACATGATTTTTTGAACGTGAGTACTCACCGAGGCCCCCTCAGCCATCCGACATTCAAAAATTTCTTTAGCCACACGATATCTTTCACATCGCGCTTGCTCTTAAAACATATTCTTGAGCTCGCAAATCATATCGTATGCTTTTCAATCTTCAAACCATTTTTTAATATCGCAAATCATGGATACTAGCATGAGGCAGCTAACCTCATTTGCTTCATTGACTTTCTTCTCGTACTGATCCATTTCAGCACGAGAAGCTGTAACAGGTGGAGGTAAAGGAACAGGTACATCGAGGACATGGTCCTTCTTTTGATGCTTTCAAGTTACGATACCAATCAGTGAAATTGGCACCATTAAGTTTATTTTGTTCCATGACAGATGCGAGGGGATATGCATTCGGAATCTTAGTTGTCATCATCTATAAAACATCAAACAAAATGCAAAAATTTAGTTCAGTTTAAGGTTGTGTGTTCAGTTCAAAAATAGTACTGAACCCTACTAAATGTATGATTGTGTCCCTCTATGAAGTAGGCCAGAGATCCATATTTTACCAGGAAAAGCCAGCGTCGGCGTGAAACTTGGAATGAATTTATTTAGGTAAACCATCCCGGTTAATCACATGCCCTGCATATGACTCCCGATTTGTTAACTACACTCCGTGTATGTTAACACCTTGCACTAGGGCTCAAACAGGGTCCGGTAACGCTATTAGACAAACCTATTCGATGTGCCCCACACGACCTCAACTCTTACAAGATACAAGGAGACGCTTACTGAGTAGGATCACGCAACCCTATTCAAGTAGTTTGAAGAGGATAGAATAGGAAGTGCATTACGTCCTAATTTTTTTCCTTAGAAACAATATCGCGCTTTGAAATCAAGTTGATTCGTATTAACATTCAAAAGCATGAAGAAAGCATTTAAATAAATAAATGCGTAAAGAAATAATCACATCTCATGCAATTATTTCTGTTAAGTAGTATGACTTCTTCAATCTCGAAGTGTCATCTACGTGGCCCCGTCAACTCCACGAGCAATTGGATGCCGCTTCGAGACTTCATCCCATAAACTCGAACTAACAAACTAACAACCCGGCACAAGAGCCTCTACTATTGGCATAAACATGTTGCCAATTGAAAGCGATGGCATAACACATTGCCATGAATCAATAAATGGCATAACATATTGCCACAAATTAATAAAGGCTCAGTAAGCCATATTACAGAAATATAACATAATTAAAATAATTATGTCACACTACCCAACAGCCTGCAAAACCGAGTTAGCACAATCTAACACGCTATGCAGCTTATCATTAATCAATTTCAAAAATTGAACGATAAATTCAAATTGGCTTCAAACAACGAGCCAAAAATTGGAATTCATGCTTTTCAATTTAATTGAATATCTAAACACGAAATTCAATAATCAGTCCATTTGTTTTACAGAAATGGCAGATTAGCCAAAGGGAGTAATGCTTCTCATATTGCATTGTTGGCTAAAGTGGCTAATCCCATACATGTAAAGGACTTCAGGCCCATCTCACTGTGTGGAAGCATGCTAATAGGCTTCGGATGGTGATGGATTGGCTGATCAGTCCAACTCAAACTGCTTTTATTCAAGGTAGGAACTGTCTGACAGTGTTATCATGGCCAAGGTGATTGTTGATGAAGTTAAAAAAACTCAAGAAGAGAGCCCTTATCTTCAAAATAGACTTTGAAAAGGCTTTTCATACACTTAATTGGGACTACTTGTTTCAGATCATGACACTTATGAATTTCCCTCCTTGCTGGCTATGGTGGATCAGAGGCTTATTTGATTCATCTTCCACGTCTATCTTAGTGAATGGGAGTCCCACTATGGAGTTTTATCCTTAATGTGATATACGGCAAGGGGATCCACTCTCCCCACTTCTTTTTCTGCTAGTCACCGAAGGTTTATCAGCCTTGATCAACAAGGCTCTTGATCTGAACATCCTTTCAGGGCTAAGTATAGGCAGGGGTAACTATCCTGTTTCTCACCTTCAGTTCGCGGATGATACCATCCTTTTTGGACAAGCTGAATGGAAAACTGTACAAGCTTTCAAGGCTATTCTCCTCAATTTTGAATTGGTATCCAGTCTCAAGATTAACTTCGGTAAAAGCAAACTTATCGGTTTAAATGTGCCCCCTTAAACCTTGGATGATATGGCAGCCTATCTGAATTGTCAAACAACCACTGTTCCTTTCAAGTACTTGGGGCTTCCAGTAGGTGCTCGAATGAGGAGTTCCTCCACATGGCAACCTGTGTTGGACAAGTTCATCAAGGTCCTTAAATCATGGGATCACAAGTTGCTCTCAACTGGGGGGAACTGACCTTACGTAATGTTATCCTATCTGCAATCCCTACTCACTTCTTCTCCTATTATAATGCTCCTAAAAGTATTCGCAACAAGCTGACTGCATTGCATGGCCATTGGAGTTGTGAATGAAGTGGGAACCATAATTCAACACTCACCCCTCCTATAACTTTCCATGACCATTAAAGTTGTGAATGAAGTGGTTGACTTAGGCCGTTACTGTAGTATGCCTAGATAGAGAATCATATATGTGAAAAAGAATTTCTACATAGGACTAATCAAGATGTGATAATGAGATCTTTAATCTTTCTTAACCAAACAAACTCATATCATATCACAATGATGATCGTGTCTAAGTTATCTGAATGTTGAATGCCTTGAGAGACTTTGGTCTACGATCTTTGGTTCATCGACTTGTTCGGTAAGATCTTGTTAGTATTTGCATAGGTTAAATCCCATGCATCTTGAGAACCAAATGAAGTAGATAACCAAGAATCCTTGGTATAAGATAGAATTTACACCTTACTTTTCCCTAGGAGGGGTGAGTGTTGAATTATGGTTCCCATGAGGGGTTTATTCGGTACTTGAATGAGAGCGTTCATCAACAAATGAAGATTCATAGGATTAATTTGTTCATTAGAGAATAAATGGTACTCGTGGTACAAGATATATTTAGGTTGGTTAATGAACATTGGACCTAGACCTATTTTTTAAACCTTGAGTGAAGGATAGCGTATACACAATGATTATATCAATGGACGCTGTTAGAGTAATCTTCGAGTAAGAGGTTCGTATGAGTTGAGAGTTCAACCTCGTTCCTATAGTGGCATTTTACATAAAGATACTGACTGGAAAGAATTACAGATTGAATTAAAATTAGTTGGTTACCTAAGTGTCATAGTCAACCCTATTGATTCATCCAAGATATTATTGTGGGAAGAAGATGAGAAGGATCTACGGAACATGATAACCAATGATAGTATGTGGCTTTTAAACTGGTTGGATGATATATTCCCATGGTCTTATGAGGAAAATTATGTACCGAATACCAGGTGGATTAATATCTATGGTCTTCCGCTAAGGTACTGGACTACCTCTATTATGGGACAAATAGGAGCAGCACTTGCTACGGTAATTAAGATTGATGACTGCTCCATTCAGCACAGATACTTAGAACCTGTGCAAATGCTCCTGCAGATAGATCCAAATCAGGTATTAAAAACTGTATTGAACATAGTCCTACAGGATAAACCTCTGTCTCTTTCGGTGAAAGAAATTAGTACTATGAAATATGAAATGAATACATGGCTCTACAACACAAGTTCACATAACTCAGATGATAGCTCAAGTGTGGGTAGCAGCCTCAATTCTGATACCTCTGATGCTGTCTCTGCTGATCTTTCTGTCTCCCAGCCTGCAGTGGATCTGACCCCGGTTCAGGCACTAAATAATTCGGGCCTTGCTTCACAAGTTAATGATACCTTTCAAGACGCACAATTATCAACTAACAGCCTGAAGGTAGACAGAACATGGGCTACTGTACTATTGAATTTGAGGCCAACAGTAAATAGAGTTGAAGAAGGTTTAGACATGTTACAGGATGATAATGTTGTGGAAACCATTATGGAGACTCCTGCTCCTGAGCTTGTACTACCAGCATCAGACCAACCATTACAACAAGATGCTCCCCATACCCAAACTCGGGAGATAATCTAATAAGGGTGCATTCTGATTTAAGAAAAGAGCAAAGCAACAGTGTAGAGGAAGGTAATCTGAACGCACCAACTCCTACCCCAATGGGATTAGAACCTGAAATATCTCACTCATAAGGGGTACCTCTAGAAGCAACCGCTGAAATCAATCTAGCCGCGAACTTTCCACCTCTATTTGCAGCACCTCCGGAAAAAGAAGGTCTCCACTTCACTAATCCTAAGCCTAAGAAAAAGACAACAATAAAAAACCAGGGTGCTGGTCCTAAAACAAGAAGCCAGAGTAGAAAGGATGCAGACAAAACCAAAGAGTAGGCAGCACTAAATGATTGGGTCAGGAATATGCAGGAACACTCACCTATCCAACCTGGAATATCTCCTGTAAGTGCAGTGTCAGACAATCAGCAGAGGATGGAAGCAGAAAATATTATGGAAATAGGATGTGATCTTGGTATATCCTACCAAAAGAGACACTGCAAAAGATGATACAAATGAATGGAATAAATAGAAAGTCACAGACTGCTGCAACACCCGGAAGCAGCAAGAAAGGAGATGGAAAAATCTTTTTATGAAGATCCTAACCTACAATGTAAGAGGCTTATGTAGCCCTGGAAGGAAGAAGAGATTAAAGTGCCTAATAGCTGATGAAAGGCCAGACTTCATCAGTATACAAGAGACAAAAATGGACATAATAGAAGCTAAATTATGTTTTTATCTTTGGAAGGACTCAGATTTTGAATGGGCATACAAAGGTTCTAATGGACAATCCGGGGGATTACTCTGTATCAGGGACACCAATAAATTCAGTAGAAACTTTATCATGGATGCAGATGGAGTGCTAGGCATTAATGGTCTGTGGATAAATGATGACACTTGCTGAAATATGTTGAATATATATGGCCCCCGAGACTTATCTTCAAAGCAAACTTAGTGGCAAAACATTAGAGACCTACACAGGGACAAAGGAGATCAAAAGTGGTGCTTGATGGGTGACTTCAACGCTGTCCTAGAAGTAAGTGAAAGAAAGGGCACAACAACTGACCAAAATGATCAGGAAATATCTGGTTTCAGGCAATTTGTCAATGATCTAAACTTAATGGATCTAAGAATGGAAAGAAGAAGATTTACATGGTAGTTAAATTCCCTTTCACCAATGAGCAGACTTGATAGATTCTTACGCAATGAGAAATGGCTCTTGCAGGACACATAATGGATACAAACAGGTCTCCAGAGAGAAGACTCCAACCATTGTCCTGTTAGATTAGCTTCTAATACTCTAAATTGGGGACCTAAACCTCTTAAAGTTCTAGATTGTTGGCTGGAGGACAAAAAATTATGTGGAAATGATAGACAGTACATGGAACAATACACTACCAAAAGGCTATGCAAGCTTTAGACTCAAAATTAAATAGCAGGCTCTCATATATGGTATAAAAATCTGGAATCAAAGTGCCCCCCGGAATCTAGATTCAAAAAGACGGGGAATCTTAAACAAATGTCAGGAAATGGAGTTGAAAGCTGAGAGAGCTACCACTGACCAGATAACTACAGCAGCATCTATCAGTAACATTCAGCTACGGGATAAACTTGAAAAGATAACCAAACAACTGGACAATGTTGCAGTTCAGAAATCAAGAGTTAATTGGCTCAGACAAGGTGATGCTAATAGCTCCTATTTTCACCAATGCCTTAAGATAAACAGAAGGAAAAACACCATCAGAGGAATATGGGATGATAATCACTGGATGGAAGATCCATATTAAATTAAAAACAACTTCAAAAAGTATTTTGAAGAGAGGTTTTCAGAAGAGAGTTGGCATAGGCCAATAATCGGCAACATGAATTTTAAAAGTCTTGGTCATGAGGCTCAAAGGTGCCTACCTAATCACACCTTTCACTGAAGTAGAGATCCTAAATGCAGTTGCTGGTTGTGGACAGAATAAAAGTCCTGGTCCGGATTGTATAAACTTCAATTTTATAAAGAAATTCTTATATTTACTGAAGGACGACTTATGCCGATTATTCAGAGAATTTTACAGGAATGCTAAGTTGGTCAGAGGCAGCAACGCTGCTCATATCACACTTCTAGCTAAAACTGATCCACCACTCAGCTTCAATGCTTTTCGGCCTATTACACTCATAGGAGCCATCCCTAAGATTATTTCCAAAGTATTGGCAAACACAATCAGCCATGTCATAAGTGACATTATTGCACCAAATAAGATGGCGTTCATTAGAGGGAGAAAACTTCTAGATGAAGTTTTTACTGCAGATGAAGCTATCGATGAACTTTAAAAAACAAAAAAAGGAAGCACTCATCTTCAAAGTTGGTTTTGAAAAGGCCTTTGACATGGTTAATTGGGAATACCTCCAAGATATTATGATGCACATGGGATTTCCTGTCATCTGGATATGTTGGATTAAAGAGCTGCTCAGTTCTGCTTCTATCTCCATTCTCATTAATGAAAGCCCAATTGCTCAATTCCAACCGAAGAGAGGCCTACGGCAAGGGGATCCACTTTCCCCCTTCTTATATCTATTAGCTGCAGAAGGCCTTTCCTGCATGATCCAAAGAGCATCAGATCTACCGATACTAGGAGGAATCAGAATTGGTGCAAAAAATATTAGGCTAACTCACCTCCAATTTGCTGATGACACTTCTTTTTTGGAGAGGCTTCATGGAGCACAATCAAAGTCTTCAAGGCCACACTACTTAAATTTGAACTTGTCTCCGGTCTGAAAGTAAACTTCTGCAAGAGCAGTCTTATAGGGATCAACATCCCCTCCAGAACTGTCCAGGAAATGGTAGCATTCCTTGGTTGCAAAATTGGAAATCTGCCATTCAATTATCTAGGATTGCCACTAGGTGCCAACCCGAGGGAAAAATCTACATGGATGCCAGTCATTGAGAAGTACAATATGGACACTAAATCAGTGGCAGAACCAACAAATATCAGGTGGAGGAAAATTGACTCTCTTAAATTTAGTCATTGCTGCACTACCTGCACACTTCCTAGGTTACTTCAAAGCCCCTGCGGTAGTCCTTAAAAAGATCAATTCCATCATGAGATCTTTTTTGGGGGCTGCAACAAGGACAAAAGAAGGATCTGCTGGGTAGCTTGGAGTAAGATGATAACTCCAATTGAAAGAGGAGGACTTAGTATTAGAAATCTGCAAACTTTTAACACTGCAATGTTTGGGAAATGGTGTCACAGAATTCTCTCTGAGGAAAACAGTCTAGCAAAAGATATTTTACGTTCTAAATATGGACAAAGAGGTGTCATGTCATTAGGAGGCTTAAACGAGTTGAAGCTACCTACAGCTAACTTGAGCAAAAGAGCAGGTAGATCCCAAGTATCCTCCTGGTGGAAGAATTTGCAGGATAAAACAAACACTATCCAACTTAGTCAGATAGTAAAACTCAGTTTGGGAAATGGAATTAACATCAGTTTCTGGACTGATACATGGCATCAGCACTCCCCATTATCTTCAAGATATCCAAGATTGTTCACTATCTCCACTAATCCAGCAGCTTACATAAGGAATATGGGATATTGGCAAAACAATGTCTAGATATGGAATCTCTTATGGCTAAGACCACTAAGGGAGCTTGAACAATCAGATTTATCAGACCTGCTCATTATGCTGCAAGGAATAGCTCCCATAGACCTAAGGAAGGACATGTATGTATTCGAGGAAGACAAGGACGGTAATTACACCGTCTCATCTTCCTACTTGAGGATTATAAACTCCCTCCCAACACAATACTCCCTTGAAGAAGAAGCCCTCTTATACATGGTCTGAAATAAGATAATCCCTAGAAAAATAATGGTGTTCGGATGGAAGTTACTTCAAAAAGCCTTACCTGTGAAAGCTGAACTTAGGCACAAAAACATCATATCGGATGGACAACCCCTCACATGTACCCTCTGCCAATCAAGAACTGAACAGGAATCAATTACTCATTTATTTTCTAACTTCTTGATCTCTGTGCAGATTTGGAATGGAATATATGTTTGGTTCTGGAGTGATTCAGGAACTTCACAAAAACCTGACGCAAGCACCTACATTTCATGAATTTTGTGCTGTTAGGCCACATGATGTCAATCCTTGTGCATGGAAGTCTATATGGCTTTCCACAGCCTGGCAGATCTGGAAATTCTGAAACAAAAAACACTTTCAAGCAGAAGAGATCAATACAATTCAGATTACCCAAATCATACAACATTCTACATGGTTATGATTAAAGGTAAAAAGAACAAACCACTTGTTTTCTTACAATCTTATAGACTGGATTTTTAGGCCAGAAACATGCATGAGTTTAAACATGTGAAAGTAATGACATGTCACGACTGAAACAGAATTCTGGACTGGTGGTCTGATCAGATCCTCTGATTCTGATACTTGCATGCTCTAACTTCTTGATCATGTTCCCTCCCCACTGTTTTTATCTGCAGGTTTGATGAAAGTGTCTCAGAATATCGAAAAACAGAGACTCTTCAGCATTTGGCATCAGATTACTTTATGAACATATATATCTCCTACCCATCCCTCTGTTCTTCTTAGTGCTATCAAGATATTGTGGTACATGTCTTATCAGTTTACATATGTTCGGTACAGGTAGGTACAAGAGACTATAAAGATCATGAGCAGCCACACACAGGCAGACATGATTCCTCATATTTACAATGAGCAGGATTTTCTTTCCTTCCGAACTGACAGGGCATGAGACAAAAACTATCTCAGGACAGTTAAAACATGGTATAGAGCCCTGCATCGCTCTCAATCTTTGGAAGCTTTCAGGAACGTAGGCTGAGCTGTGTACCAATCAAAAGAATTGATAAGTTGACAGTAAAGACTCATGCTGCTCATATTCTAAAAGTCATAGGTGGGTTGTGTACCATCCATGGGATGATAAGTTGACAGCTACGACCATAGGCAAGTAATAAAATAATAGGTATGGGCGACCTGCTCAGCGGAGGAGAAACGAGATCAATGATGCAGAATCTATATACATAGTGTGACTGGTGGCTATAATCTTGATGGCTAGTTGCCTTTGTTTTGTTTTTTGTTTTTACTGTTGCCTTCTTTGGAAGGAACATTTTCTGTAAATATTCTTCAGTTAATGAAATTTGGCTTATAAAAAATAGGATATTAGTATCAAGTATATTCATACCAACAACATGATTGCTGATTCGATGACCAAACTCATTCTAAGAGATGTGCTTAGAGTTCATGCCATGAGTCTAGGATTACGTAGGGTTTGACCACATCTTTGATACGGACATGTTTTTGTAACATTTGATTATGAAATGTAATTGACGTTTTTTCTTTCATTGAGCATTACTTTAAAGATGAGATTCTAAGTGAATCAAATATGAAATATCTAGTTTTTCACATTAAAGCTTTAAAGATGAATATACAGGATAAAGACTAAGTATATTTGCGGTCCATCAACGTTGTCCAATGCAATTATGAAGCGAGCATAGGCTCAATGTTTCCAAACTCTCTCCGTACAAATTCTGCCGATGAATAGTGCTTCCTTCCTCAATGACTTTCTATCACCTATCCACCCCATAGCACCGCCGTGCCCTTGCCGCTGAGGACCAGACAGAGTAATACCTTCCTCTCCTCGGGGGCTATCCCGCTCCCGGGAAGGTTACTCACCCTTTAAGCCATAGCTAAGAGACTGTATACAATAGCAATATTACGATTGCGTGGATAATACCTCCAAAACAGGAGCGAAAGATGAGGAGAGCAACCATTAAGGCGAGGAAGATGGTTATACAGGACCCTGGTTACTGCTCATATGGAATGCCTATGAAAGAACGCATAGTACACACTTATGCTGAAGCAGTGACAGGATACAATAATCCTGTGCCAATTCATCAACGTCTTGGCCCACAGGTGGCAATGCAGGAGAGTAGACACCAAGAATTAGGAGCTTTGAAAGGAAACTAGAATTTCTTTTTCACTAATTTCCCATCCGATTGCTCCAAGGAACGACTCGAGAGCATCTTTCATAAACAAGGGAAAATAAGGAAGCTGTCAGTGGCTAGGAAGATGAGAAATGAAGGACGTCCCTTTGGTTTTGTGGAGATCGAGGATGTTGAGGGCGTGAAGATTCTCTCTATTCAGCTAAATAACATATGGTTGGGTTCATATTGGCTTCAGGCTAACTGTGCGTGGTTCAAAAAGAATGAAACACTGATGTTTGATTAACAGATGATGCCGAGAACTCAGGAACGGATGCCTATAGTGGGAGATGGACATAGAATTGTTGCGAGGACATTACTCAAAAGAATCACATCTGAGATGGTAGGAATACATAGGGACAGCGGTACCTCATGTAGTGATAGCCGAGGAGACAAAGAACAAAGGCAGGAGGCAAAATTGGTATTCATTACATCCAAGGAAGCCACCTAATAGTTGTCTAGTAGTTATGTGGGTAAGCTAAAACAGAAGGATGGATGGCGTGATTTGCAGCTTGCCCTGAAGATGGCTGGATATATATCGGTTAACCTAAGTCTAATGGGGGCTAGACATGTCCTATTCTGGGAGGAAGATCGGTGTGACCTGGTGAACCTAATGTCTAAAGACCATGTGTAGTTGAACAACTAGATCACATAACTATCGCCATGGTCAGTGACAGAGATCTATAATGTGGCGCCAACACATTATACTGGATTAAGGTGTATGGACTACCAATACATGCGTGGAATGATGCCACGTTGGGGGTAATTGGTACCACGATTGGAGTGGTTGTAAGAATTGATGAGGTTACCAGGGGCAGAATCAATATGGAGGCTGCATAGATGCTGCTGGAGGTGGGAAGTATGGAACCTGTAAATAAGACAATGGTGGTGGAGATTGATAAAAAGCTATGCTCCCTGCTTATAATGGAGATAGGGGGTTCAACATTGCCTGGAGAGCTGGCAGGAGGATGAGCTTGAAATGGATGATATGGGATCAAGCACTACAAATGAGACTACCATTGAAACTAATTAGGAGTATGAGGAGGAGGCTAAGCAGGTGTTGAATGACCAGACCAAAATAGGTGGATCGTGCAAGTGGAAAGGCAAACCACTGATGACACACAGGGAGTAGATACCTGCTTAAGTAAGTTGCTTCAATGGACGCCAGTTCAACTAAATTGGCGGCCAATAGTACATGGTAATTAACAAGAGTTACTTACTGGAATCGAGGAGCGAGTGGCAGAAACTCAGGAGTTAACCGCTGTGGAATAAGGAACGGGTGGGTCTGAGTTGAACCAGATCAAGGAACCACAAAAGGCCTAGAGCATGGAATCAACAGGCATAGATATACAGTGGGAATCAGAGAGTATCCCTAACGGAGTGGAATCTGATCAATATGAATTTGAAGAAAAAACACAAAATGATATAGAACATCAAGAGGAGAAGGATGATCAACTAACAGATAACCACAGAGTACTGGAAATTGGTATGGCGGGAGCAAAGGGCATGAATAGAATTAGAGAAGGAGAAGGAACAATGACACACAACACACATGAGAGTGAGCAGATTGAGATGTAGTCTTTGGTGACAAACAACCGAGTCCTTGAAGATAGTCAGTTTGAGTTCCCTCCTTAGGGATTACAAAGCATATGGAAGGAATACCAACTAAAAGGAAGAAGGATTCAAAGTGTAGGGATGGCGGGCCAAAAACTAGAAGCCAGGCACGGAATGAAATAGGCCCAGAAAGAGTAAAAAACATAACAGTTCTGGATGACTGGCTAGACCAACTAGTCATCAACTCTGGCACCAGGGCGCAGGTGGATCAAGTGAGTAGTATGCAAACTGAGGTGGTAACTAATAACCAGCAACTGGTTGAGGTAGAAGAAATGATGACTATAGGACAAAAACTGGGCATATCATATGAGAATAATGAATAAGGGTGCAAAAGGTTGTTCATGGAGCTCAACACCCAAAGAGGCAGGAGGCAGAGGTGATCTCTCAACGAGCCCATAGCAAATAACAGAAGCTCTAATAATCCCATGAAACTTGTCACCTATAATAACAGAGGACTTGGGGAATTGGGAAGAAAGAGAAGTGTAAAAAGTCTCATTTCTAATTAGAAACCAGACTTCATTAGTCTTCAGGAAATGAAGATGGAACAGATTGATAGGAAGTTGTGTGCTTTGTAATGGTATGATTTATACTTTGACTGGGTATATAAGTGATCGGTTGGGTAGTCAGGGGGACTCCTATATATCTGGAACTGTAAAAATTTCAGAAGGTAAAGTATGATATCAGGATCTAGGTACTTAGGTGTTGTAGGGTACTGGAATAATGAAGGTATGGTCTCAAACATGGTAAACGTGTATGGTCCTAACAGTTTGTAAGAGAAACAGGAACAGTGGAAGGAACTTTTTGATGAATGTACCAGTAAGAGAGAGGAGAAGTGGTGTCTCATGGGAGACTTCAATGCAATCCTGCAAAGGAATGAGAGGAAAGGAACTGCACCATACTCCAATGTGCAGGAAATCAACCTATTTAGGAATTTTTTGAGTGACATGAAATTGTAAGACTTAAGGATGACTAGGAGAAGGTTCACATGGTATTTGAGGTCACTAAGAGTTATGAGTAGGTTGGATAGCTTTTAGTCAATGAACAATGGTTGGGATAGGATGCGACATGGATCCAAGTTGAATTAGACAAGTTTGAATCAGATAATTGCCCATTCAGCCTAAACTATAACTAGAGTATTGCCCGTGCCCTCAGGGCACGGGATAAAATCGCGAACTTCAACAAAACACCAAAAGTGCGAAAACTA
>JAOWBN010166452.1:0-18353 GCA_028565015.1 Pinguicula moranensis
GAACAAGATGATTTTAGTCATCCAGTATACATGAAAATAACAAGAGCACAATGCTCTAGGTCACACTATACTTAACAGTTTGGCCAACCCTATGCACATTGATGATATGAGTAATATTAATAATCATTAGGTACTGATAAGATGATTGAAGAATGCTATTTTTCATAAGGTTTCTGGAGTAATATATTTTCTTAGTTAACTTTATTATGGTAAGATAATACCAAATACTTGATGTAATGATAAATAGATGTCTTTCTCTTCAAAGATGATATACATTCAAAATATGAAATTTAGAGGGAAATTGAACGAAACAGATTATGGCGGCATTCTAGTCAGGTTTCAAAATATATTGGCAGTTTGAGACGAATCTATGAGCAAACTGTCGAGAACTTGACCCATAACCTATAATGACGTGAGAACCAAGCCTACAGTGCATTTTTAAGAACATGACGCCACTAAACTCGAAAAAAAGTTTAGATAAGTCAAATAAGTCTTTTGAAAACTAAAGGAAACTCAAGGTTTCACTTGTTCAATATTAAAAAACTAAGTCTATTACATAGCTAATAAAACCTTTTATAGACGCTAGATAATGAATGCTAGATGGCCAAATGTTTGCCTAAGAGTCGCACAAGTATTCAATGTGTTTGATTGTGTTGGAAATTGGATCTTCACTTCCTCTTCTACTTGGGACTTGAAGACGACCTTAGGCTCTTGGCCGTGTGGCTGGTCCATGGACAATGGCCTTCAAGCTCCTTCTTGAATGACCCCTTTGACCTCGCCGTTCCACCTTCCCTGGCGCGGAGTCTCAGGCGACCATAACTGCCTTGTGTTGGTCCTTGCACCATTGATCTCGGTTGGCCTTGTTCCAAAGGAGACTTTGGCCATTCAATGTCTCTGGGTGACTCAAATGCTTGGTTGGCGCTTTCCAAGGTCGATTCTTTGATGAAGGGGGTATGTGTAGCAAAGCAGTTGGTCGGGCAGTTGTTGTCTCGTGCTCGCTTGTACAGGTGATGCTACAGTCGGGCGCATATCTAGCATTCTCTGTCCATGTCCTCTGTCAAGTGTCAACCGTCTTGATCCATGGCCTCGGAAAGACTTGTCCCTATGATGGCGCCCATGAGCCGCCATACCTGCATGTTGATGATATGATCGTTCAGCCTCAAAATGGGTCATGCCATGTTCTTTTGGCTGACAAATAATCGGTTGTCAGCGTCCACTCGAATGGTACCATCTTGTTTGCTTGCACCTGTATGAACGATAATGCCTCGGTCACCCACATCCACTCGAACAATGTAGCCTCGATTATCGGTTGTTTCCTGAACGATAATAGATTGCTCCCACTCATCAATATCTTGGCCCTACGCGCTTGCTCGGTCGACAATGCCTTGGTCGGTCACATCCGCTCGAATGACAATTTTCTTGTTGTTGTCACCTGCTCAACTGACAGTGTCTCAGCCATTAGGGCTTGATAGAACCTCCTCATGAAGGGCATATCGCATCAGATAATACCAAATAATGCATGAAGGGCCTAATTGAAAGGCATATCACGTCAATGAAATAGATTATATCATCATTCTAGCAGGTTTTAGAATATATTTTTTGGTTTCGGGTTTCAAGACCCTCACTCCGTACGTTAAACATACAAGGAATGGAGGCCTTGCTTCTACATCTCCGGGAGATATGAATACCTTGGAAGATCCTACTTCCTCCACATTGGTACTTGAAAGCACATATATCAATCAGAGAAGCCAGCAGGCATCACCTACCATACAAATAGCTATGGTCAACATAGATGGAAAGGCTTTTGAACTGCATAAACTTGGACAAGATATAAGAATCTATACCATAGGAAAGGAAGTCCAACTGCTTAGCAAATTTTCTTCTATGGAGAACAGAGATCAACATCTCTACAGAGAACATGAAACCATAAATCTCTCACCAAACAACACTCCATACGATCCGCATGGAGATACAACGGTTACTTTATGAAACTATTTTCATATAAGGTACGGGGATTAAGGATGCGTAATAAGCAGGATGATGTGAGGAACCGAATTACCACATATAGTGTAGAATTCTTTAATCTTTAGGAAATAAAAATGGAAGAAATACGTACTAACCTATTGAACCAAATTTGGGGATCTATCCCATGGGATATGGGGTTCCAAGCCTCAATTGGAAACTTAAGTAGGATCATTAACAACTGGAATGTTGAAAAATTCAAATTGATAAGCACCTAGGAAGTTCCTGGAGCACTTGGTATAATTGGGGAATGGTTAGTGGTCTCTCGAATGATATGCATTGTTTTTATTTATTCACCTTGCCAACTTGATCCGAAGCAACAATTATGAGATGGTATAACTGATAAGCTACAGAGTCTACAATTTATGCATTGCTGCATAATGGGTGATTTTAACTCGGTATTGAGTCCAGATGAGCGAAAATGATTATCTCTTACCCCAGCCAGAGAAATAGTAGCTTTCTAAACCTTCATATTTGATCTACAATTGATATACCTACCATTATTGGGATCCCAATACACATGGTTTTCCCCTGATGCTAGCACATGGTAGACTAGACCATATACTAATTAATGACACATGGTCTAAGATGTGGCCACAAATGCAACAATAGGTGTTAGAGAAAACTATCTCTGACCACTCTCCTTTGCCGTTCTCAGAAATCCAACAAAATTGGGGACTTATCCCATTTAAAATCTATGATGTATGGCTGGTAGAGAACTCTTATGTCCAGTTAGTGCAAACCAAATGACCTAAACTACACTTCTTTGGCTCCAAAGGATTTATACTCAAGGAGAAGCTTAAAGCACTGAAGAAAATCTTGAGAAATTGGACTTGAAATATTTTTGGGAATCTAAAGATGAAGATACGACAAGCTAAGGACACTATATAAGCTTGTGATGGCCTATTAACTCACAGAGCATTAACTACTACATAATTTGCTGAGAGGAAAATGATATAGCAGAACTTGCAAGTCCTGCTCAAACAGCAAACCTCAATGTCATGCCAGCAGGCAATGAACAAATGGTTAGAACTGGGGAATACAAATTCAAAGTACTTTCATACTTGAATCAACAGAAACAAAAGAAATGTGGGAATTCAGGGTTTACTCATTCAAGGTGTCTGGATTGATGATACAGACTATTAAGACTGAATTTAGAAATTATTATGAAAGCTTATTCAATATGGTTACAGACTTTGGTGATATACCAATGAATTTTACCCCTACAAAGAAGGTAACATATGCTTAAAATGATTATCTACTATGTGAATTCACGGAGGGCAAAATTACATCTGCAATGATGAGTTGCAAAGGCTCTAAAAACATAGGACCAACTGGCTTCAATCTCAACATCATACAAAGGTTCTAGGAAGTCTTGAAAATGGAATTTATTAACTTCATTCAAGAATTCTATACTACAAGGACTATGAAAGAAAAATTAAATGCAACATTTGTTGCATTACAACCAAAAGGACACTGCCATGCTCAACCTAAGGATTTAAGACCTATTTCACTCATCAATTGCACCTACAAAATATTATCAAGTTGTTCTCCACCAGAATAAGTAAGATTATATCATCTATCAATCTAAATCTCAGTCTGGATTCATTAAGGGAGGATTCATAGGAGACAATGTTCTTTGTGCAAACAATATAATTGATCTTGCCAGAAAGAAAGAAAAAAAGTTGAACTATGTCCAAAGTGGATTTTCAGAAAGCTTTTGACTCAATTCATTAGTCCTTTCTGCTTACCATGATGAATCTATTTGGCATCTCTTAGAAATACATCAGTTTGGATAGCAGTATTATTACATCTTCATCAATCTCTATTCTTATTAATGGCTCACCCACTGAGCAACTATTACCCCAAAGAGGGATTGATGCAGAGTGATCCATTATCGCCATACTTATTTCTTATAGCTGCTAAAGGCTTAAACCTATTTTTTAGAAGGGCACAAGAACAAAATCTCTATTCTGAATTTCTAATGGGAGATCAAAACATAGTTCTACTACAATATACATATGATACACTTATTCTAAGCAATGGGAGTGAAGAAGACATTATGAAAACAAGGAAAATACTTGGATGGATGGAAGTATTGTCAGGTTTGAGGGTAAACTATCACAAAAGTACACTCTATCCTATAAAACCTACCACAAAACACTGGACAGAGGCTGGCTAGGCTACTACTATGCAAAACAACAGCAATACCATCAATTTACCTAGGCCTTCCACTCGGTGGGAATCATTACAGAGTTGCCCTCTGGGATCCAATGATGAATATGATAAAACAGAGACTATCCCAATGGGAGACAAGATACCTATATGTTGGGGGAGACTTATTCTCATTAAATGCATTGCTCACTCACCTACCAATCTACTACCTATCTATGTTCGGAGCACCTAAACAAATTATCTGCAAGATAACTTAGCTACAAAGATAGTTCCTATGGAGAGGGGATCACACAAACAGAAGAAAAATTGCATGGATAGCTTGGGAGCAAATAACACGAAGAAAAGAAAATGGGGGATTGGAGTTATTGAGTTGGAATCATTTGATGAAGCGCTACTTGCAAAATAGGGATGGAGATTGTTGCATACCCATGATTTCAGTGGTGCAAAGCTGATGCAACACAAATATGGCAAAGTCCAACCTATATATTTTGAGGACAGTGGAGTCCTACCTCCACCTAAACCTTCTACTTGGTGTAGGAAGTGCTAGCAATTATCAGATTAGAAGCATGGTTTGCAAATCGAAATTGGTAATTTATTAATATTCTGGGAGCATAAATGGATTGAAAAAGATAGATTATGCGATAAATTCGACATATTATACATAGCAGCAAATGATAAACATCATACAATGGCCTCAAAGCTTGAAAGGTAGAGGGGAGACGGATCTGGCACTGATTTGGAGATGGAGGATACACAATATCCAGCGCATATCAAGTGATCAGAAGGATGCAGGGATTACTCCTCCCCAGACATCCACTGTTATATCTTTTTGGATGGCTCAACGCCCTTCAAAATTGCCGTGTTTAATTGGCAATTACTTTAAGATCGGATTCCAACTCTACAAAACCTACACAAAAAAATATATTACAGCAAAATGGACAGAATTTACGATGCAAGCTATGTTACCAATCTGATAAATCCATAGATCACCTATTCACCATATGCGATTGGACACACGAGCTCTGGATGCGCATCTACACATGGTTGGAAATACAATTCTTAATGCACTGTGATCCTGTGACAAACTATATTGGCCATATGAAAATCGCAAAGGGGAAGCGGCAGAGATAGGGGTTCCGGCTAATTTGACAGATGACGAATTGGAAAACCTGGCTTCTTCACAACGCTATAATCTTTAGCCAATAATGGAGATCACCGCAAGAAAACTATGAAGAAATTTAGGTGCAATCGTAGCTGGTGACACAATCAAAGAAACTGAATAGAATTGGTTATAGCCTAATGGACTGATTATAATAGCCAAAGCTAATCATGTAATACTGGGCTACTAAAGAGGCTAATGGGACCGTTGGGCTGTATTTGATTTATTTTTTTTAAAGTTTTTTAACTAAAAAAATAATACTTCTTGGTTTTGAAATCTATGGACCAACTGAGAATTTTTATTCATCACAAGGACCGAGAAACCTAAACGACGACGCAGCATCTCACGATCCAAGTTTACAGATCCAAAAACTGAAAAATTCCCCCGATCACTTGGATCGTACTCTGTGCTATCATGCCGCCATCTACGCCCTTCGCGATAGCCGCGAATACTCTTCGTGGTCGCCTCAGCGCGTCCCTTAGAACCCGTGGAAGCGGGGGTGGGCCAAGTCGATGGGCCACACCAGGACACGAGGAGCGTCCCAAGGGTTTTGCTTTCAACAGCACGCCGCCGCCGCCTGGAGAGTCTCGGAAGTGGGAAGACTGGGAGCTTCCTTGCTACATTACTAGTTTCCTAGCCATTGTAATACTTGGAGTGGGTCTCAATGCCAAGCCCGATCTCACGATTGAAACCTGGGCCCACCAGAAAGCCCTCGAGCGGCTGGAATTGGAGGCGGCTCAGACCGCTGAATCTGAGTGAAGGGTTTGCCAGCTAACGGGAGTATGATCGCTTGTTCTTCTGTTCGGCTGTAGTTTCTGCCCCACGGGCGGGCGCCTTCATGTGAAGTAATGGAACTTCTCTGCCGGGGTGCTTGAATAAATTAATATAATTGACTGAGTTGTTTTTGATGTTGCAATTTGTACTTTTTTACTTAAATGCTGTTAATATACTGGGATTCTGGGATCTTGAAACTATAAATGGTTCGATTCTCACGAAATTATGTAGTTTTACTTGCAACAGAAGTGGAGGTTACAATGTTGATGGAGCTGTATTGGTTTTGCCTGTGAGTTTTTTGCTTGGATTATTCATAATTTTCTGATGGGCAGATTATGCTGGTTTGGAGTAAATATAGGAGCTGAGAATGTTAAGGGGTTCTGTAAACCTTCCTATTGGGTCCTCGCGTCGTAGAATGCTAGCATTCAGGTTAATCGAGCTTGAAGAAGAGTAGATAAATGGTTTGGTTCTCCTAACTGGTAATCCCATAGCTATTAAGAGTGTTGATTTTCAGCTTATTCAGTGGGATTGGGGTCGGGGGTATGTTATCCTAATTCTTTGTGGAGCACTATAGATAGAATTACAAAGCATGAGAATCATAATGCAATTACCGAGAAAGAAACTTGGCTCCTATACTAGGATCACATTCATGACTTAATGGAATGTAACAATGTGCGTCGTATTCATTGCTTCTTTAGTGTCTGGTTCAGGGGTTGAGAGCATTTGCTGAGCACTCCTGCATGTATGCACATATGCTAAGCTGATGGCAGAAAGCTTACCTTGTGATTGTAGGAACTGCATCTGCCTTGATGAGATTACAATGTTCTTTTTCAGAAGAAAAGCTAAGTTAAGGCTATTTTATGGTGTTATATTTTTGTTCTCTACTCTTTTGTTGGTAAACCACATCTACCATTATCTGCCATCAAGCACCTTGAACCAGTTATCATAGAGGTGGGCTAACAATAAAAATCGTTTAACATGCAACTAATGAGTTGAGTGGAAAATAGACGAGGAGAAGGCTGACTTGTTGGATCCTAAAGTTTTCTGTTGGAATCACATTTTACATCAGGACTGATGTTTATTGGCCCTTTATTGTTATAGTTGATTGTGAACCTCGTTATTACAAGCTTGTCCTGTAAGGTGAGTTAGATATAAGATTGCTTGAACTTGTTCTGTTGATATCTTATCTTGACGCTCACTGTCTTGTTGCATGATGATGGTTTGAGAAGGAGCATCGTTTCACCTCATCCATTTGCTTCCTGGATGCCCATATTGTAGTGGAAACATTGCTTTTATCATTAATGAGTAAATAATGTATCAATTGGCTGTTTTCAGCCAATTACTTGAATCTAAGCTTTCCTGGATACTGTTCCATGGTCATCTTATTTGCAGTGTAAGGATCAAAGTTTGGCCTATATCATCTGTAAGGAAACCTTAAGATATTTGGGTAGAAGATGGCTAGGGAAGAAGACGCCAGATAATAATTAAGCTCTATGATAGTGTTGGTAGGGTAGATGGAAAAACAGCTTGTGCCACGGGGACCCAGGCTGGCCCCCCTTGGGTCCGCCCTTGTGTATGGTGGATGCAAAATATTGGGATTCTGCATCACGCTCCCTTTTGTTCCATGACAAATTGTGACAACTTCGTTCATTACTCTTTTTGCAACTTGATCTGAATTTTTATTCCCTTGTCTGGAATCTGGATCTGAATTTTAAATAACCCAGGCGAAGAGCCAACATCTTGTAAGTGGTCTGTAGTAGTTATAATTGCCCAGTCGAAGATCCAATAAGTTGTGTTTGGTTAAAATTTGAAGAGCAAAAATCAAACAGATTAGTACAATTTAGAGATGGCCATTTGGGAATTCGGGATTGGGGTCCTGAATATCGGAATCCCGAAGTCCTAAAAATTTCGGGACGAGAACGGATTGTTCGTGCTGCTCTGAAATTTTTTGGTCCAAGAACGTCCTCGAACGAAATCTCTGACCATCCCCTTACATCGTTTATGCATAGGAATGGTTACACCAGCGATGAGAAGCTGGATGAACTTGAATTTTGTCTCACATCTGTTATCAACAAATCACCATCATCTCCTCCTGCCAGTGAGAGAGCCAATGGAGAAGATGGAGCCAGTAGAAGCAATGATGCTAGGTACGATCTCCTTCGTGAAGTCTGGCGATCTGCATAGAGCGAATGCTTGCTGGATTCGTCCTGTAGAAGTTCCCATTTCCCACTAACATAAACCCGGTATATGAAGGAGAGAATGTCTTCTGGTTCACATGTAAATTTGACTGGATAACATGTGTTTCATGTAAACATCTTGTCTAGTTTATGGGATAAATTTTGTTTCTTTACCATCTTGGTTGTCTCAAGTGCAAACAGCTTATCCATTTGTCTGTATTACGTCAATAGATGCAAAAACGATGTTCTGTTCAGAAACTTCAAAGGAAATCCATTACACCAGCTGCATATTTACATTGTTATTCACAACTACTCCTATTCATACAACAACGAGTTGTTGCAACCTTCCAGTAATCTAATCAGTAAGCGGGACTTTTGGCCTCCTGAATATCAAGCTGATGCTCTGCTACTAAAATACAAGAATCGCTCTCCAGAGACGAACCGTAGCTTCGGTTCTTGGAGGATTCTCTTGGTGAAGTGAGGATGTTAGTTGTACATTGAACATCTGGGGTGATGCCGACTTTGTCAATCTCATGAAGAGACGGAGACAAATATTTGGCCACTGTAATGAAAAGGGCTGATCCATCATGCAGCTCTGTCACACTCTGCAGTCAAGAATATGATGCTGAGATGGACTAGTACGTAGTTCATGACCTTGTGGTTGTAAAGAGTTCGTGGGAGGGTGTGCGTGTATAATTAGGTCATGAGTTTGTGCATTAGCATAGTTTGATCCAAAAAGGAAAAAATTGAAAATAATAGGTGAAACCTGTATTTTTCCTTTCCCAAAAGTTGTGTGCCCTACAAGAACTGCTCGACCATTGTCATGGAGAGCCCCTGCAAGAATCTCACTTGCACTAGCACTTCCTTCGTTCACCTGTTTCAAAAGGAGAAGAGAGTTAGTTGTTTCCATCTCCTAGTTAAGCCTATCTTGGGTTCTTCGTTTCGATCTTCTTTAAGAAGCATGCTTAGTTCCTACATTCTCATGATTCTTAACTTCCACAAAGATATCTTCGACCTTGGCATTCCAGGACATTAGCATTTCAAAGTCTTACGAGGATAACAAGGGGATCGTGTGTAAGTGCATGCCCGTCGATCATGTTGATAGGCAGCATATTTCCATCTCTATCTATTGTGTTCACAAGGGTGCCATTCCCATCAAGCCAAATCTGAGCAACATCAAGGCCAGCTTTCACCAATCCGCCCTGCAGATAATGGTAAGTTGAGAACGAAACATCAAGTACTAAATGAAAATAACTTCTTCGAGAAGATGAAAATTTGGCATACCGGATTGTTTCGGAGATCCAATATGTATGATTGAAGACCTTGGTTCTCCATCTCATGAACTGCGTTCTCCATCTCCATGGCAGCAGTCTGCCATATTTATAACACAACAACTTGTTTTTCTGTCCCATTTCGCAATCTTCATGAATGAATCCCAAGCCAAGATCAAGAAAAGTAGAAAAACATGGTTGCCTGGACATACCTGAGAAAATGTGTACAGCTTTACATACCCTGTTTTTGATACATGGCCATCAGGCAATCTGTGAGGAATGATGGCACTCGACACCGAAGAGAGTTTAATAACTTCGCGAGGTATATTAACCTTCAGAAAAATGAGTTCGTGTTGGTCTCCCAAAATAGCACTGCTGACTGCTTTTTAATAATGGATACCTAAATGATACATGGGTTATGCATGCATCTGTACCTCTTTGACACGAGAACTACCCGAGTCATCTACCTGAGAAATATGATGCAGTATAGTTAAATAAACGATGGCTTAAGCACAATAATATCATAGCAAGAGACCTCAGTTAAAAGTGTTTTGATGCTGAAGGGTTATTCCCACGCAAGTAAAAAGCAAGGAGCTCACAGTTTGAACTTTCACGGTGACACTTGTTCCGACTTGTCCCCTGAGCTTTTGGGCAGCTGCTTCACTTGCCATGCCATCAAGTCTTTCACCTAATAAGGCTCCAGAAGTGTCATGCATCATCATCATCATTTTTATGTTTACATCTAACTCAATGTATCATTTTAAGTTCAACTTTCATGTATTTTTTAACCCATTTATTTCAAGAAGAACACTTGCATTTTCCTCAAACCGGGAATGATGGAATCAGAACAGAAAAAAACGTCGACATACCATTTATTTCCATTATCTCATCTCCATCATGTATCCCCGCACGCGCAGCTGGGCTGTTCTCTATGCATGACAATACAACCTGGAACGAGACAAATGATGCCTTAGGAGAAACATCCATTAATCTTTCAGACGCAGAAAGTGATATTGGGAATGCTTTAAATCAGACCAGGTGCCCTGTCTTTGGTTCAACATTGATGAACAAGCCAACACCTTGAAGATTCCCATCACTTCCTATTCTGAAACTTTGATACTCCTGTAAAAGATAATGAGAGTGTAATGAAACTCAGACCTGAGCAAATTGAAATTTCAAAAACTGTTGAATTGCAAACTGCAACTGCCGCGCAACAACATATAAAAAGTGTGGAAATGTGGTAACTGTTAAAAATACCTTTGGACTGATTAAGCGCGTAAAAGGGTCTCCAAGAGTAGAAAGCATTCCCTTGATTTTGTTATACGCAGCATCCTCTGATCTCAAGGAAAACATTTCCACCATTGTCTGCTGCAGTTTCAAGTCCCAATCTGTAAAAGTTCATAAACTTATTGGATGCCTTGACAAAGTGATGAATTTTGATAAACTGGATTCACCAATAATAATGGGAGAGGCTACTTAATTTGGACCTCATGAAATTGGTTGATCTCAAAAGACTCGAATGAATTACCTAAAAACACTATCTCATTAACAGAAACTCTCCGTTTAGGGCCGAAACAATGAGCATGTGTCGCACAAAAGATTATCACTTCTTCAATTTTCATTTCACATCTCATATTCTCTGAATAGCGGAAGGTGAAAAACAAAGTAATTGAACTTAGAGATCAACAATGGAAAAGATTCTGGATGATCTTACCTTGATGATTGAAAGTTGGGTCTATAAAAGTCTCTCGTATCAATCCCCATGTCTCCACCAGAGTTCTTTGTACAGTATTCACCTGACAAAACAACCTCACACGAGTAAGAATCTGGCTCATGAAAGATTCCAAAATCATATGCTAAATCCTTCAATATGAACTAACATGCTAGAAACACCTCGGGCATGTGAGAAACAGGAAAAGCCACAGTCAGAGATTCAGCAAAAGCCGGCGAATCACAGCATAGGGAGAGCGCAGCAGCAAAACCAATCACTCCTCTCCCTAATCTTCTAACCAAATTCTCGTTTACTGTATAACAAAAACCGTTCTTGATTTCAGAATTGTCACCTTTCCGGGCCAAGCGCCCTGTAATCTTACAATTCTTAGTTCTCCAACAGTTGAACCTGGGAGACCTGCAAGAAAACAAAATCTTCGGGGTGCATTTTGAGGATGTCTTGGAAACCCCAGAGAGAGCTAACAGGGTAGGATTAAGATTTGGGCTGAAGGACTCCATTTTCATCAGATTAAACAAAAAAGAGTTCAGTTTCTGTGAAAAACATTGGTTCAGTATTTATAATGAGAAAGCTTAATAACTCAAATGTGGTCGAGACCAGTTTGTTCGTGACAAGAGTAGTGGCGTCCAACATGAATCTTGAGCTCTGTGGTCGTGATTCCTTTGCGTGTCTGAGAGAGAATCTCTGGTGGAGGAAGAATCTTGACAAACTCTGAGTCTGCGCTGTTGCGACAAGTGGACCAGAAGTGCCAAAACGAATTGGAACCTGTGAAGCCAAGTATAGATTGGGGCCAAACTATTTTATTGGGCCTAAGAGGTGAGCCCAATAAAAATTAGGATTTTTTTCTTTCTATTTTTTAAATCCATGAAGAATGGTATATTAATGACCAGATAGAATCCATTGAGTGTAGGTTTCTAATGACAGCGGGGGCACCGCCCCCTTCCCACCACCACACACACACACAATTTTTTTAGTGTAATTATCAAAATAAATAAATTAGTGTAAAAGGGTCTCCAAGAATAGAAAGCGATCCCTTTACTTTGTTATACACTGCATTTTTCGTCCCTCGAATATTTGTCTTGCCCCTAAATTTATTGTTCTGACTTCATGCCTAGAGTTCGGCATACCCGAATCGCCCGTTTTGCAAACGGGTATTACACCTTGAAATTGGATCAGATCATTTTTTAAACGGGCCAAACCCGTATCCGCCCATTTTGTATTAGCCTGAAATCTTATCCGCCCGTATCCGCCCATTTTTTTTAAAAAATAACGAATTAAACCGTTGAAACCCGTTGAAACCATTTTAATCCATTTAGCCCGTTCAAAATGTTTATATAAACGTATATCCATTAAATCCGTTTATATATATATATATCCGTTTAACCATATTAAATCAGTTTAACCCGCATGTTTTCAAAAAAGAATGAAATTAACTCATTTTTAAAAACCTCTAAAGTTTAAATTCTAAGTTAAGGTTTATAAATTTTAGGGTTTAGTATAAGATTTAGGTTTAACTCCTAAACCTTAAATAAATTATAAGGCCTAAACTAAACCCTAAAATTTATAAACTTATAAGTTTAATGTGTGAACCATAAAAGTATAACCTATATTCAGTTTGTACCCTAAGTATATATACCCTAAGTTTATAAGTTCATAAAGTTTGGAATATGTCATGATTATAAATATATACAAACTTATAAACTTGGGGTATATATTTATAAACTTATGATGTATATATATAAGTTATATACTATATATAAGTTTAAAGTTATAAGTTTATATCTTATTCCCTAAGTTCAAGTTTATAAATTTATAGTTACACAATTTGTAAGTTATATTTTTAAGTTACAAAGTTATAAGTTTATATTAACGTATAAATTTAGGGTATGAAATATAAATTACAAGTTTATATGCATTTATAAATATAATTTATGAACTATAAAATATAAACTTATAAGTATATAAACTTATAAATTTAGCATATGAATATGAAGTATAAAAAAATAAAAAAAATAAAAATTGAAAAATAATATAGTCTAAACGGGTCCCGCCCATCCGTCCGAATTAAAATTTAAAAAACTATATCCGCCCATTTTACTGAACAGTTTAGCCGAGCCGCCCGTTTTGCAGTCCTAAACCGCCTAAAATCGCCCGTTTTTTAAAACGGTTTCGGCCCGTTTAGCCCGGACCGGATGCTTTTCTCTACTGTAGACAAATTAATGATCCGATAAATAAAATAAAATTATATTATGTATTCATATTCGGGTCCACGAGTACAACCCGCGGTCCTCCGGGTCGGGTCCCTGGTAAAAATGGGACAGCTTTGCTGCAATGTTTAGTTTTATTTTACCTTGTTAAGTGGGGTGGAGTGGAGGCCCCCCCCCCAAAACCTCGCAAGCCCCTGATTCCGTAATTCAGTTCTAATAGAGAGATACACATACAATGGCTTCCACGGCGGACACCGCCCAGTCATTCAAGCCTTACCGTCTAAAGCACTCTCTCACCGGCCACAAGCGCGCCGTCTCCGCTGTCAAATTCTCTGACGACGGTCGATTCCTCGCCTCCTGCTCCGCCGACAAGACCGCCCGCACTTACTCCCTATCCTCCCCTGAAGCTCTCCACAACGAATTCCATGGACACGAACTTGGCATTTCTGACCTCGCATTCTCCGGCGACGGCCGCTTCCTCGCCACTGCTTCCGATGACCGGACCGTCCGACTTTGGGATGTGGCTTCTGGGTCACTTGTAAAAACCCTAACTGGTCACACCAATTACGTTTTCTGCGTTAATTTCAATCCCCAGTCGAACATGCTTGTCTCCGGTTCCTTCGATGAGACCGTTCGGATTTGGGATGTGAAGTCCGGGAAGTGCTTGAAGGTGCTTCCGGCGCACTCCGACCCTGTGACGGCGGTGCATTATAATCTTGATGGGTCGTTGATTGTGTCGAGTAGTTATGACGGGCTTTGCAGGATTTGGGATTCTTCTACTGGGCATTGTATGAAGACACTTATCGATGATGAGCATCCGCCTGTTAGCTTTGTAAAATTCTCTCCCAATGGGAAATTTCTGCTTGTGGGGACTCTGGATAATACACTGGTTAGTCTCTGTTTTGTACCCTCTTTGGCAAAAGCTCCAATCTTGATCTTTATGCAGTGCTTGGTTATGTTATTGATCAGAACTTGATTCTAAATTTGATTTTGTACATCATTGAAAGGTTAAGTCTTGTTATGAAGAATCATAGCGTCGTCCAGTTTTGAATGATATTGCTGTCGTGTTGAATGAGATTGGTGGAAATTATTGTACTTTGAACCCCTCTGTTGAAGAAGCACATTATTTTTTGTAACTTACTGCACTTTGTAATTCACATAGTTATCTGTATTCTCACAACTTCCCTGGAGGAATCTTCTTGAAATGCATTCTGGAAGTTGATGAGGATAAATCCAAAATTCCAAACAAGATCCAAGTTGAAATTCAACTGATGCTTAGAAAATGTAATGATATGATTGCTATGCTAACAGAGGTTGGACTGGGACGACGTGGTTTTGTTTCTCATGCTTTTTTTCATTGTAGTTTGATGATGGATGGCTGCTTGCTGCAGATTAGTGCTACAAACTTTGTATTGCTACTTTTTGGATACTATGACTTTCAAGTGTGTCTTATCCTTTACCTCTTTTCTTTTCTTTTCATTCATCTTTATCAATTGCTAACACGTTTTCACAATGTTTGATTTGCTTACAAAGCTTCATGCTAATTTCTCTGCAGCGGCTATGGAACTTTTCAACCGGGAAATTTCTCAAAACCTACACAGGTCATGTCAACTCAAAATACTGCATCTCTGCAACATTCTCCATAACAAATGGGAAGTACATCGTGAGCGGATCCGAGGATAATTCTGTCTACTTGTGGGAGCTTCAATCTCGGAAAGTTGTCCAGAAGCTCGAAGGCCATACTGACTCAGTTTTATCCGTCTCGTGCCATCCAACTCAAAATATGATTGCATCTGGTGCTCTTGGAAATGACAAGACCGTGAAGATTTGGAGCCAAGACGAGGTGGAATGATTATTTGCAGTGGTAAGTATCATACAACTCATACATTGTTTTCCGACAATCCATGAGGTAAAATTGACAGAGTATTTGTATTCCTAATCTGGAAAACCTGGTTCTGTGCTCTCCTTAATTTTAATCTCCTTCTTGTTCTTCAACTTCTTTGTGCTAGACAGAGTTCATCTCCAGTATATGGAACATCATTATTTCAGCCTTTTTTTCACTTATCCATATTTAGTGTGTTGGCATTTGGCAATAGCCTCCTTACTCGGAAAAACAGAGAGAAACGACTTATTTACAAAAGCTGTTAAACTATGGAGAAGGCCGAAGACAGTAGTATTTCCGTGGCTTTCTCTATGTAAGTGCTTCAAAATAGAGAAAATTGAAAAAATTGCAACTTTTAGCAGCTTAAAATGATTATTTTGGTTTATTAAACACACACACACACACACACATATATATATATATATATATATATGCCAATATATTGTTCAATAAAAGCAAACTTGGGATGCCGTGATATTCACTACAGAACAAGAACATCCATTTCCATGCCAGAAAACTGAAAAACCAACCCAAACATTGTCTTCATTACACGCAGCTAACATGATTTCAATATCCCCCATTTTCACACATCAGCCGCCTGAAGAACGCGCCGGAGAGACATCACCACTTCTCTCACCGATATATTGAAATCTTTCTCCATCTTCACAACACAAACAACAAATGTAACTACGATTACTTCATCTGAACTTTCCCACAAACTGATCCTTAAAAACATTGAAACAAACCTCTGCAATGATGGTGATGTCGAGAGCACAACTACCAAATGGGGTGACATTAGTGTTCACAACCACCATGTCAAGGCTCTCCACCTTGCTGAGTAAATTTGCAAAAATGCCCTTCTGCTTCCCGCAGTGTACTCTTATGAGGATATTGCTGTTGATGATTCGGGCTTCGATCTCCGGCGACAGATCGTCGGAGCTCCCGATTTTCTCGTCGGACGAGCCTTCGTCCTCGACGATGAGTTTCGATTTCTTGACGATGACTGTGGACTCCATGACGAGCTCTTTCAGGGTTGTCGCTCGTTGCTGGAGATGTGTGAGATGCTTTATTGCATCAATGAGGATGGAGTTTTTATCTGTCTGTTGTTCGAACATGTCGAGGTTAGGTTTTTATATATATACACATAGTTGACTCGTATTAAACTTTACGAAATGTTTTTTGTTTTACATATTTTCTTTCTTGTTTTGAGACGACTTGGATTGCATGTGAAAATCGGGCACTCGTTTATACTTTATTCATTGCCAATTCGGTTACTACTTACAATTGTTTGTACATTTTAAAATTTGCTGAAATTTACAGAAAATTGGGAAAGGAGTTTGTTGAGAAAGTTAAATACTGTTTGAAGAAACTTGTGTTTACCAAGTGCGGGTCAAAACAATTTTTTAGGTGGGCAAAATTCTTTTTGTCATCGGGGTTAAAAAATTTTTAGTAATGTAAATAAAATTTTGTTATAAGATTGACAAAATAATTTATCTGATAAATAATTATAAAAAAAAATAATTTTAGCAACTTAAACAATAATAATTTTATCAATTCAAATAATGATAATTTTACCAACTCAAATATATATGACCCAGATGAGCTTAAGTTTTGGTGTGTGTTTTAAATTTACGATTTTAAATGGTCTTGGAGGGCAAGGATTTTAATTTTCATGATTTTAAATTTTTTTATTTTTTATTTTGTAGGACCCAAATAGGTATAGACTTTAGTATATTTAAAAAAAAAAAACACCCAGGTAGCCCGACCTGACTCCCACCTCCCTCGGCCCTTGATGTTTATGGAAACCAATTTAGAATAGTTTATTAAAGAATATTGATAGTATTTGCAAGGTATAAAGTGGAATATAAACCAAAAAAAGAAGTGGAATATAAATCAATAAACAAAATTGTTTATAAAATAAACTATTATTTATTTTAAATCGAAAAATTATTTTTCAACAAAGGTGCCTACAGTATACTACCTCACTTGATGATCTTAAAGTGGAGCTGAACTAACTTTTATGGTGTGCATGTGGAATTCGGGTTCCATTGTTTGTTAACGCCATGCTCCAAGAGAGAAACACGAGGAACACATTCTTTAAGAAACACAAACACTATACACACCTAGTTTTTTTCTAACACCAAGCTCCTATAAAAGGACAACTCTACAACGACTGAGTTTAGCAAACTGAAATAGCAGAACATATGTACATACGTACCTTCTTTAACCCTGGAATGACGGCGGATAAGGCAATAAACAATCGACTGAGTTGGTCTCTCCGCCTTCTCTCCGCCATTATATGCTCGTAAACCTGTGAAGGGGAACGAGTACATATTCTCTTGCTTGATTTCGCAGGTTTAGAGGCCCTTGCAGTCAACTGCAAGAAGAAACTTGGTGAAAACGGAGGCGAAAATTGGATTTCATTTTTTTTAAAACTTTTCTCGATCGGTTAATATTAGTACTCAGAGTCTATTATAAGCTTATGGAGGTTCACCTGATGGAGATTTTCCTCCCATGAATTCTGGCTTGCAAAGTTGAGGATAATCGGAGAAGAATGGCCGGGATGAGGTTTAATTTCGAAGTGATCAACAGGTAAGGTGTGTTAACAAGACAATAACAGAAGACGACCCCACATGATATTGAATTTCCTAAAATCAATGAAAGTCAAAGATTAGGCAGATTCTCTCAACGTAATTGTGATTGTAAATTTGTTATATATACATCTACACTGTACCAATATTATTCATTGAAGATAATATACAGATCTTCCTTCACTGAAATTCTCTTCTCGATTCAACGTGTTTGTCATTCTGTTTCTTTGAATTCAATCGTTTCTTTCAGAGCAGTTATCATAAGTTGTAATTAAGCTTTTGTTCTGTTGCTGTGATTGATACCATTTATTGTTTGTAAAATAGAATCAGAATGCATAGATGCACATGCGAGTAATTTCAAGCGCT
>JAOWBN010166560.1:0-18352 GCA_028565015.1 Pinguicula moranensis
CTATTCTTTCTCTTGAAGTGCAAGAGCTATTGCATGAGTTTAGGGACTTGATGCCCAAAGAACTACCCACGGGATTGTCTCCACTCCGAGACATCCAACACCAAATTGATCTAGTTCCAGGACCAAGTTTCCCCAATCAGCCAGCCTACCGAATGAGTCCCAAGGAGACTGAAAATTGAGAAGACAAATAGAGAAGCTATTTGCACAAGTCTACATCTGCAAGAGCATGAGTCCATTTACGGTGCTAGCCTTATTAGTGCTGAAGAAGGACGGCACTTGGCACATGTGTATTGATAGCCGAGTCATCAACCGCATCACGGTCAAGTATAAGTAACCCATACCTCATCTTGATGATATGTTGGATCAACTAGCTAGATCCAAAGTCTTCTTCAAGATCAATCTAAAGAGTGGTTACCATAAAATTTGAATCAAGCCCAGAGATGAATGAAAGATGGCCTTCAAACTATTCATAGATTGTTTGAGTGGTTAGTCATGTCATTCGGCTTTTCCAACGACCCAAACATGTTCATGAGATTTATGCATCAAGTGCTTAGGCCATTCATGGGAAAATTTGTGGTGGTCTATTTCGATGACATCCTAATCCACAACCCCAATATGGAGATGCACTGAGAGCACCTTGAGGCAGTTTTTGAAGCATTGCAATCCGAGACCTTCTTCGTGAACAAAAAGAAGTGTGCCTTTACCACCAGTTTAGTATCCTTCTTAGGATTCGTGGTGTCAACCGAAGGGGTGCACCCCGACCCATCAAAAGTGGAATCCATCATAAGTTGGCCTAGACCAACTTACTTCCATGATTTACAGAGCTTCTACGGTCTAGCCTCATTCATCACCACTTTATCAAAAAATTTAGCTCAATGATCGCTCCAATCACGGAATGCATCAAAGGCCATGATTTTGTGTGGATAGAGAAGGTTGAAGAAAGCTTCAACCTCGTGAAGTACAAGATGATCGAGGCCCTTATCTTGGCCTTACCAGATTTTGACAAAGTTTTCAAAGTAAATTGCGAAGCATCCGACTTGGGGATAGGTAGTGTGCTCAGTCAAGATAGGAGGCATATTGCCTTCTTCAGTGAGAAGCTAACGGGTGCCAATAAAAACTATTCAACGTATAACTTGGAGTTCTATGTCGTTGTACAATTTTTGAAGCATTGGATGCACTTCTTGATTCAAAAGGAGTTTGTGTTCTTCATGGATCATGAGGCCCTCAAATACATCAACGGCCAAGACTAGTTGAACCGTAGTCATGCTAAGTGGATTACTTTCCTCCAAGAATACACGTTGTTCTTGAGAGTCAAAGATGGAAGCCGCAATAAAGTGGCAGATGCCTTAAGCCTAAGGAGTGCGCCAAAGTTGTTGGCTTTGACTCCTTCAAGGAGTTGTATAAGGATGATCTATACTTTGGTAAGGCATATGATGAAGCCTTACGTGAGCAATCCAGAAACTACTTGGTGCAAAATGGTTACCTATTCCGAGGCCTTCAACTATGTATGCCAAATTGTGTGGCGACAAAAGATAGTGGACGAACTCCACAATGAAGGCTACTTTGGTCGAGATAAGATCATGGCCTTAGTATCCTCCAAGTGCTACTGGCCAAAGATGGTTAATGATGTTGTAAAGAATGTAAAGAAGTGCAAAATTTGCCAAAGAGCCAAAGGCAACCTCACCAACGCCGGTCTTTGCATGCCATTGCCTACACCCGAGGCACCATAGCACGATGTGACAATGGAATTTGTATTAGGCCTTCCACGTACGCAAAGGGGTATGAATTATATCCTTATACTGGCTGACCAATTTTTCAAGATGACACTTTTTGGCATGCCGAAAGACTTTTCTACTAACTTGTATATATATAAATATATATTAGTCAAATCCAACTAATGGAGTCTTGATGTATGTAATATAAATCCCACAAACTTATGTTTATTATATTTGTGGCCCCATAATTACAAACAAGTCTTTGATATTTCATAAACTTCATTTAGACCCATATACTTTACTTAATTAAAAAATGACCCCTCAAGAATTTGATGTTAATGTGTGCAACCCTATAGGTTCCAATAATTTGGCAATGGACCTTGAATTAACATAATCAAATTATGATTAATGAATTATATACATGTAATTCATTAATCCCTAATTCAAATTCATAGACCATGAGTGATATCTAGCAAAATATCATGGCCCCAAAGTATTGAGAATAGTCATTGAAGGAGACTATCCTTTCAAAAATTTGCTCTCGTGCAATTTATATCCTTTCACATAGTTCATATCCCTAACCATATATTGAGATTATTTGTCATCCTCATTAATATACATAAAATTTCTTGTACCCAAAGTCATGAGTATTGAGTACTAATTAGAAGTTTCTTTCTGATTAAACTCGTGCTTTGCAAAGGCTTCCATGACTTCTTACAAATGGCTATAGGAATATCTTTTCATAACTATTTAGGAGCGGTGAATTCTTTGTTGATCACTCACAACTTTTCCATACTTCGAATCACTCCCAAGAATACCCATTGTTATCCATTTACAGTGTCACTCAGGATAGAATCAAAGAGTGACCTCCATACTCAAGATCTTTATGTAGTTATCTCAAGGCTAAGGATCACTTAAACCAACTATTCTTAAAAGTATCAACCATTAACAATATGGTAATATCTATGAGGGTCAATCCAATGTATTTGTCCACTATAAGCATCCATGTTTCTAGTTTAAGTGTCTCTACACTATAGTTACTAAGATCAACTATTTCCTTCGAAAAGAAATGGCTTATAACATGCTAACCTATCCGTATTAGTGATGCCTTATCTCACTAATACTATGGTTATGGATGTTTAGTATTGATAACGTGATTAGAATGGTCTCATCATCACATCTCTTTGTGATACACTCTAAGTTAACAACACTAGGCTTTACTATTTGGAATGCTATAAATAAAGCAAGTATCAAATAGTAAATGTTGCTACAATCATATATGCAACATTAAAGTGTTAATACAAAGGCCGAAGGTGATTGGCCTTAGGGCATAACACTAACAGAGGGATCGTCCATTAGGGTGGCAGCCAGAGCTCCATACTGAAGTCCATGTAGCAGCGCGTTGATCCTCAAAGGGAGGAATATTTCGGGTATTTCAGTGCATGCTTGAGCGTGCAAGTAGTCACGTTGTGACTCCTCCGGCCTTTTTTGGTAATTGGGTTTTAGGAGATGCACGGGAGCTCGATCCACTCGCTGCTGGGTTGCAAAGGCTTGTGAGAATTGGGCCATATGTTCATTAAAGCCCCATATGGATTCTTCGGGGAGAGAAGAACCAGTCTTGGGCTGCACTGGTTAATTTCAAGATAAACAATCTACATGCGACTGCCTCGGATATGGGCGTCATTTCCATGTGTAATGTGAAAGTTTATTTGTTGTCGTGAGTCTTTACCACCAGAATATTTTGGTAGGCAATCGAGCATGACGGGTGCGAGATTCACGACTTCTTGGTGAATGTCCTTGTAGAATGCCTAGATTAAGGTTACTGGGAGTTGTGTCGTGTGGGTGGTCGGTGGTTTGGTCTCCCGGCATGGGTGAGAAGATTTTGAGTAAGAGAAATAATATTTTTTGAGAATACAAGGAGAATACAAAAAGGAGGTCGTGGCCCCTTTATCCAAAGGAATTTAGGATTCGAGCTTTTCGGGAAGATAAATGATTTTCGAGCTCAAAGGGTCGTGTTTGGGGCCAAATTCTTCCCTAACCAAAATTTGCTAGTATTCATATTTCTCAAAATTCACCCAAGAATTCTTTCGTATCTATTTTTCCTCCAAGTTGTCCCTCCCTTTCTTTTCAATGTGAGTGTGTATTTATAGGCATTTCCTAACAGAAATGCTATAGCGCACGAATCGCACGAATCTAAGCGAAATGACCATTTTGTCCCTGTGTTAAACACTGTCACGTTTTTCAACACGAAGGCAAAATGGTTATTTCGCCCCCAAAAGTATTGAACACGCCCCAAAATTCGTGCGCTATAGCATTTCTCCCTAACAGAAATGCTATAGCGCACGAACGATTCGATATAGCCATTTCCTAAAGGGTTGTGGTCCCCATGTGATGGCTTTTGATTGGTGAAGTGACATGGGCTTTTATGTCCTATGACTTATGAGTCCTGCGACACCTCGCCAAATCTTCCTCAATACTCTACATGTGAGTTTTACCATGTGTGTCACTTTTTTTATTTTGCATGTGGGACCCAATATAGCATTTTAGTTGGGAGTTTGAAGGAGGAGGATTTCTAGGCATTGGGCTGGATTTTCTCCTTTTCTTGGGCCGGAGGATCTTCGGCTTCTTTCCTCCCTGAATGTTTGGGCTCATTTCGTTCTTATGTTCCGGATAGGTTCTTGGGAACTGAAATTGGGAGCCCCATCAAAATATCCAATTATTTTCGGAGTTTTCTGGTGGAGGATCGAATTCGTGACCCATAGGTTCAAGGATTTTATTTAATTCACAATTCACAACGTACCCAGTATATTCCAACTAAGTTGGGGTCTGAGGCAGATGTATGCAGCCTTACCCTTGTAATTATACAAAGAGGCCGTTTCCGTTGCGACCCAATATGCATTGCGTCATTTGATGTATTGAATTCCAACAATTTCACTAAATAGAAGCACCGAAATTTAATAGAGCCATTTTCCTATAATCCATTATTAGTACAAAGCTAAAATAAGTTTCAAATATAAGATTATACCAATAAAAAATAAAGTAACATAAACTAAAAACAAAGTAACACGAGTCAGAACATAATGAAAATTAATGAAAATCGAAATAGCTTCCGCTATCAATCTACTAACATAGCGGAGTTGAGTTTTTTTGTCTAGTATTCGTTCGTTAATATAACCGAACGGATATATCAAAAATAATGATGGAAATAATGAAAAAATTTGCTATTTCTGTTATTTGGTATCCAGACCTAGAATATATAAGAAAAATAGATAAGCATATGTAATTGACATTAGCATTTTGTAATATTCCCTTACATAAGGTCCATTAAAATCCACACTCCAAACTTCTGCACATGGGTGGCCTAGATTTTGAAATTATTTGATTTTTTTTAAAATATTGTTTTAGTAATGTGGCCTTCCCCAATAAACGTTTGTACACCATATCCGGAGACCGAGCTTCCTTGATTTGATTTACAGGCCTATTTGGAGATAGAAAGATATTGATTTTTATGGTTCGGAAAGATGTCAAATGTGCCATGCCCGATGGGCTAGCCTGCTGCACAAGTTTTTTTAGGGGGTGGCCGGCATGGCCTACCCCAATCTAATCCTTATAATCGGGGCGGGGCGGGGCAGGGTAGGCCAACCTGTCTAGTCTACTTGGCATGTTACATTATCCCGTTGGGATAGCTGGGCCTGCTCACATATTTTATTTAATATATTTTTAATTTTTTTTATGATTTTTATATATTTTATTTTTATATTATGTAACTATATATATATATATATATATATGTGGGATAGGATCCATGAACCAATTAATTGACACATTAATTGACACATATTTCTTAAAATCTAAGTTTAAGGTCCATAGAGTTTAGGGTTTGAGATTTGGAGTTTATAAATTTAAATTTTTAGATTTTAGGGTTTAGGGCTTAGGGTTTAGGAATTTTAAGGTTTATGACCTTAAACCCTAAAACTTATAAATCCTAAGCCTAAAAACCCTAAAAACCTTAAATTGTAAACCCTGAACACTAAAATTTAGATCATAAAACCTAAAAAACTAAATATCTAAACCCTAAACCCCAAATCCTAAACCCTACGGACCCTAAACTTAGACTTTTAAGGAATATGTGTCAATTAATGGGTACATGAATCCTTCCCCTATATATATATATATATATATACATACACACATAAAAGTACTTGCGTAACAAAGAGGATTTGAACCTTTATTATTGAAAATAAGATTTTATATATTAACAACATTGTTACATACCACAAGTGGACAACATTGTCCTAAAAGTAGGGGTGGACAAACAGATTTTGGGCCTTGGGACAATCTGAGGCCCGAATCTTTCGGAAATTATGAGATATCGGGCTGGGTTTGGGACTAAACTTATAGTCCCAAAATAAATTCGGGCCGGGACCAGATTTGTATCCTTAAGTATATATGGGACAACCTGAGTCCGGATCTTTAGTTAAAAAATTAAAAAAATACAAAAAAATGAAAGAAAAAAGAAACACGAATACATGATTTTATATATTCGATTTTTCTTCGTCAGTCTTCTCGTCTCATCTGTCTTCACAAAAGCAAAAAAAAGAAAAGAAAAGAAACCCTACGGCTCCCCTCGTCCGTCATCGACCGTCAATCTTCTCAATTCTCAGCTTCTGTCTTAGGGTTCTGTCCGTTGTCTACGCGCTGTGTCCCGTTAGCCTTCTGCTTGATCGAAGTTCAAGGTATCCGACGTCCCTTCCCTTTGTTTCAAGCATTTCATTTTGGTGAATAAAATTTAAATCCCAACTAATTGTGCTTAATTTTTGCAGATTTTGAATCTGAATTCTGAAGCCATTGCTTGATCTGCACACATGCGTAGTTGGTTCTCCTATGAAGTCTGAAGGTATACTAGTGTTCTTGGTTATGAATTTTGTTGGATTCTTTATCTTACACTTGTGACTGAAACTACAAGTGAAGTAATCTATATATAATTTATGCATCATTGAAGTAGGTTCTATCTGGTTAACAAATTTCTTTACATTATATCTTTGTGCGAAATTTATTGCTTTTACAGATATTTACGCTGAATGTGTTTAGATCAATTGATAATCTTTGAAGTATCTATCCATTCTTTATTCTGAGAATCAACTACGCAGGTCTGCAGATCAACTGATAATCTCTTTGCCTCAAGAATCTACATATTAATAGAAAGAAACACAAATTTCCAATAGATTGCATTAGTTTCGACTAGAGGCATCCAGACCAGACATGATCAATCATGGTCCTCATAGTACGACTGATCTATCATTGTCATGGTCCTGCGTGCAATGAGTTTTTCAATTTGTTTCTCTTTTCTGTTTATCCTATTAGTGAGATTTTGTAGTTCAATTAGAATGACTAAGCCCTTGTAAGATTCATTTAACTTTTTGCTACTTAATTGAAGGTTTGATAAGTCCTTGTAAGATTCAATTAAATGTACATTAATTTTGATTTCTGAATTTATTATTCTGAATATGTTTTGAATTTGTAGCATGATTATGAATTTAGTGTTCTAATCTGAACATGTTTTGAATTTTTGCTTATCTTCAATTTTTTTTGCTATTTTTGGGTTGTTTTTTAGATGGAAAATATTGAAGAGTTACAACATGAGAACTTCAAACATAAAATGTCACCGCAACAAGCGGATATTGAAATGAAAGAAGAAGCAACAATTACAAACACAACAGTGATTAAAAAGAGGAAAACAATTTAGCGACGATCAAAGGTTTGGAAAGATTTCATAAAATTAGACACACCTGAAGGGGTCGTAAAAAGGCCAAGTGCAAGCATTGCAAGACTATTTTTTGCTGTGACAGTAGAGCGGCAGGGACTTCAGGTATGTTGAGACATATAAACAAAACTTGTCGTGGAATTAAACAAGGTCTAAGATGGTTGACTGCCTTCAAAGGATGATCTTGCTTGATGCTTCTACTGCTTCGGGGATGGTTAAAGGAGATATGATGTTTATTTAAGTTTCATAAAAAGAGAGCTTGTAGGTTGCTGGCCAATTATATCATTGAGGAAGAACAACCATTTAGGCTTGTGGAAAACTTGGTTTAATAAAGTTCGTCCATGGTCTTGAGCCGAGGTTCAGAATGATCTCCAGGAGAACAGTAATTCGAGATTGCATAGGTGTATATGTGGATAAGAGGACTAAGTTAATATCACAACTTAAAGAATTGTGTCCGAGGGTAAGCTTGACCACAAACACCTAGAAATCTATACAAAATATTTCATATATGTGCGTTACAGTACATATGATAGACAAAAATTATTTTTTACACAAAAAAGTTATTGATTTTAGGAAGATTGTTAATCACACTGGGATAGCATTGTCAATTGTGATGGAGCAAGTATTGGATGAATAGGGCTTTGATAAGTTTTTGATGATCGCCGTTGACAATGCTTTGGTCAAGATACATGCTTGGGTGAATTGAGGAAGAATATGCTTGACCTTGACCTTGACCTTGATGCAATAGAGGATTATGCAGACATTGAAGTGGACAAGGAGTTATTGGATGAGTTGAGACAAACAAATCAATGAATATAAGAATGTGAAGGGTGATGTTCTATCGGGACACGATAATTTGCACATGAGATGCTCGGCACACATCTTGAACTTGATTGTTCAAGATGGATTAAATGAATTGGATCAGTCAGTTGTGAAAATGAGAATAATGGTTAAATATGTGAAATATTCTCCTCAAAGAGAAAAATCTTTTATGAGTTATGTAGCACAGGTTGTGAGGATGGATAATCTATAAATGGTTTTCTATAGTTAGATGTTTATACCAGGTGGAACTTGAACTATACTATGTTGCAATCCATGGACAAAAATCAAGTTGCCTTGCAAAAGATGTTGGTGTTGGATGATGGCTTAAAGGGGGTTATGACTGAGAGGGGAAAGGATGGAAAAGAGTGGGGTCGGGTCAATCAACCAGCAGTGGGAACACACCAAAACATTCATCAGCTTCTTAAAAGTCTTTTATGAAGTCACAATGATGTTCTCAGCTTCAAACTCATGGTCTGCTAATCTCTTTTTCAAAGAGTTGCACAGTCTCAAGAGGCTTTTGAATATATTCATGGAGAGCCAAGACTCGTTCTTTAGAACAATGGCAAAGATAATACATAAAAATTACGTGAAATATTGGAGGGAACTCTTTGCTGAGCCATCGGTTTGTCTAAATTGAAAATGATCGTATTTTATTTTGTTAATGAATATATGATACATATGTATTTCTTATATGTTACTGACTTATTTCAATTATATGCAGATTCTTATTTGTGGCAATTGTTCATGACCCGAGTTATAAGATCTGTTTATTCGAATTTTGGTTGCCAAAGATGATCACTGAGGTACAGAGTTCCACAGCCATTGAGTTGGGTAAGAAAACAATGGATGATCTTTTTATTGAGTAGAATTTCCTTTATGGTGGATCTCCTAATGGACAGCGAGTGGCACCATCAACCAATTCGGGAGATTATCCAAATTCTTTTGAGTGGGTTCAAATGATGGCAAGTATGTGATGCAACACAGACGAAATTGGAGATGTACCTACATGCAGCAATCAAGCCTCTTAAATGCAAAATTTTGGAGTGGTGGAAAGCAAATGAGGCCCAGTACCCCGTGCTTGCAAAAATGGTATGCGATGTTATTGCAATTCCTGTATCAACAGTGGGTTCAGAATCTGTGTTTAGCACGGGAAGACGTATTCTTAATGCATTTCGAAGCTCATTATCCCCAAAAATAGTAGAGACTCTGATATGTGCACAAAATTGGTTGAGAGATAACAATAAAATAGGTTATCGAGATCAAGATGATGGGACAGAAGACTTAAAGACATATGCGATTTACAAATGTGATATTTATTTGATTTTAATTTATGTCTAAATTAATTAACTGTTAATGATTATTTAAATACATATGCTATTTTTTTTATTAATGCAGAGATGAAATTAAATCTTGAAGTTATGCTTGAGGGGATCAACGACTTACGTATCCGCGATGAAGACATTGTTTCTTACAGTTGATAACGATAACAATATAACATGCTCAACTAGTTTATTTGGACTATGTTGATTATTTTTTTTAATGTCCATTGCAAATGGAGCTGGAAGAGTCATCATTGGCAATTCTTTTAGCTTTGTGCTAATAATGGACTAGAGCAAAATGACTCTATTAAATTCCAGTGCTTCTGTTTAGTGAAGTTGTTGGAACTCAATATATCAAATGACGCAATGCATATTGGGTCGCAACGAAAACGGCATCTTTGTATAATTACAAAAGTAAGGTCGCGTACATCTCACCCCCCAGACCCCAACTTAGTTGAAAATATACTGGGTACGTTGTTGTTGTTGTATTTCATTAAGCACAACCCCTTGGGGTATATATAGTATTACAACTCAAAACCTAACTGAACCTAAAATTATAAATCCTAAAGAATTCTACTTAACTCTAACTTTATCAGATTAACAAACAACCCTATCAGATGACTACTAAATAACCTATTAATTATCAAATACCAACAGTATATGAAGCAAATCAGCTGGATTTTTTTCCATGGCGAGCATTTTCATGAAAGGTGTACCAAGCTCCAAAGCTGTCTTATCAACTCCACCATCACCTGTTTTTTTGGTTTGGGGCAGATCTGTATCGCCTTCTTACCTTGCTTCACAGATTTCATGTCTGTTTTATCATCCTTTTCAGGATCCCAGCCATCTTGGCTTGGGAGAGGACCTCTTGTGCGATGCGAGAAAATATTTGCAAAAGCAGATACATACGAGAATCATATGCCAACAGGAGAAAAAAAAACAGCATCATTAGTTGTTAATTTCATTAGTTATAAGAAGACAAGAGGGTCGAGCTATTTACCCATACCTCACTTGGGGAGTTCGCAGAAGGCCTCTTTCCCATGGCCTCTTTGGTGGCTGAATCCTGTTTCAATTGAAAGTTCATTCAACATTTTAATGGACTTGATTACTCAATTTTCCTCAGTATTGATCATGCAGTGACTCTATGGGATAAAAACTGACCTTGATTTGGTCTTTGCTAGTCCCGCTGCAGACAGGCTCAAACAGAGTCTTTTTGGGGGGTGGCCTTGAGTCTGGTTTCGAGCCTCCTTTATTAGAGTCCTTCTTTGCGTTGCCATCCTTAACGTCCAAAACCACCTTGGGACCTGGCAGAGGTTTGTCAATGGCAAAATCAGGTAAATTCAGCTTTGCAGTCCGACCACCTCCACGGGTCTCCTCCTTGGGACTAGCATGCTTAACGACCTCTTCCTTCTCAGGACTTGGCAGAGGTTTGCCAATGGAGGAATCAGGAGATCTCAGTTGTGTTATCCTACGTCCTTCATCAGCCTCTTTCTTTTGGCTATCATCCTCAATGACTGCACTCTTCAGAGCTTGGAAGAGGTTTGACAATGGCAGAATGAGGTAGATTCAGCTATGTGCTCGGACCACCACCATCAGGCTCCTCCGTCCAAATGCCTTGCTTAACAACCACATCCTCCTTGGGACTCGGAAGAGGTTTGCAACTTGGGGAATCAGGTGACCTCAATTGTGCTATCCTGCCTCCTTCATCAGACTCTTTCATTTGAATGTCATCCTCAGTGACCGTCTTCTCTTCGGAACTTGGAAGAGGTTTGACAGTGGCAGAATCAGGTGAATTCAGCTTTGCTTTCCGGCCATCTCCATCGGACTATTTCCTCCTACCTCTATGCATAACAATATATGTGTAGCTTGGGCGAGAGTATTACCAAATGTGGGATCAGGTTCCCTCGATTATGCTATTTCCTCGGAGGATTGTTGGTTTCTAAGGAAAGTGTACCGTTGTAGAGCATTAAATGTAAAAATGCTGCCTATGCAAGTAAAAAGCAGTTGCATAAAGGAACTTGTATAGTAAAAAAAAGTATTTGTATAACCAGATACATACAAGAATCATATGCTAACTCTAAACCTAAATCAACAGTTGCAATTTCATTTTCTAAATTAGCAAAATAATTCAAGCTAGTACCTCGGTGTTCTAATTGTTATGGCTTGTGTGTTACCTCCCCTTAGTTCGGTCAAGAAAATGATTAAGGAGTATTTGCGCATGTGGCAAGAATAATGAATCGGCAGCTCTTAATTTTCATTAATCAAAGAAGGTCAAAGTTCGTACCCATGGCTTATTTCGTTTGTACAGAAAATTCCCTACAGCTTGGGCATGTGCCGGAGTTAACGCTTGTTGTCATTGTGATTCAAGTCCAGCTTCCATTAACATGTAATTGTAACTGAAATCGAACGCGAATTGAAAAGGAAACGAAGAAAATAGCGCAGAATTGGAAAAAACGGTTGCAATAGTTTCTTGTAGGGGAAATCCCCTCTATTTTTGGGCTTTTTTATTTATCGAAATAAAAGAGAAAAAAGCGTGTGTTTAATTATAGACACGGACTTCTAATATATACACAACCGCAAACACTACACGACAAAATAAGAGGCTGAGTCACTATTTACACGTCTTCTCATTGGCGACTGAATGTATCTACTTATTGGTTTGAGTGATGACTCAGCAACATTTATACGTCTCCTCATTGGCTACTGAGTGATGACTCAGCAACTCCATCTTCAATCAGTAACAAAACATCTTCAATCAGCAACAAAACATCTTCAATCAGCAACCAAACATCTTCAATCAGCAACTGCAACTGCCAAATGCTTCAATATACAGCTCATTCCTTTCGCATGTGCTGCTGGTTTCTCCAATATCCCCTCAAGATGAGCATCACACAAGCTCATCTTGGACAACAAATGGGATAAGACAGCAGAAGGCAATGGTTTTGTGAAAAGATCAGCGAGATGATCAGAAGTAGAAACATATTGTGGCAAAACAAATCCAGCCTTATATTGATCCCGAACGACATGGCAATCAATTTCGATATACTTTGTCCGCTCGTGGAAAACGGGATTGGCAGTGATATTCAAAGTTGCATTGTTGCCGCACCAAAAAGAGATAGGCAAAGTCACCAGAATTCGAAAATCACGTAGCATATAAGACAGCCACAACAACTCATGCACTGCCGCAGCCATAGCCCAGTACTTTGCCTTCGCGGAAGAGCACGAAATTGTGACTTTTTTGTTTTCCACGAAACCAAATTGTCCCCGCGGAAGATGCAGAATCCTGCAGTGAATGGCGTGTAGTGCGACAGCTGCCCCAGTCCGCATCGCTGAAAGCAGTCAGGTAAGAGAGATGAGGAACTGGGAAAAAATAGGCCAAGCATAATGTGTCCTGCAAGATAGCACATGACATGTGTAACGGCTATCCAGTGAACATCATGTGGCTTCTGGACGAATTGGCTGAGCTGTTGGACGGCATAAGTAACATCAGGCCGTGTATAATTCAGGTGCAAGAGACGCCCAACCATCCGGCGATACTTCTCTGGTGGTAAAGAGGGGACTCCTTGTGGGCTTCAGCATCAAATCTTAAGTTGCTGGGAAAAGGTGTGTCAACAAAGGTGTTGGACAAATAACCAACTTCATTCAACAGGTCCCGTATATACTTTTTTTTACTGACATACAGCCCATCCTAAGAGCAGGCAATCTCCATGCCAAGAAAGAACTTTGCTGATCCGAGATCCTTAATGGTGAAGGTGTCATGAAGTAGCTGCTTAACCTTATCAATTTCCAAGCAGGAACTTCCAGTGAGAAGAACATCATCCACGTATACAAGGAGGAACAACTGAAATGTATCCGAGTGCAGCATAAAGAAACAAGGGTCGTGATAGGATTGAGTGAACCTATAAGCTGTCAACGCTGCAGTGAATGTGAGATTCCACTGTCGGGAGGCTTGCTTGAGCCCATAGAAGGACTTTTTCAAGCGACAAACCTGCCCTTTCATAGCTCCATCAAAGCCAAGCGGAGGGTGCATGAACACTTATTCATCCAACGTTCCATGAAGGAGCGCGTTATTCACATCTAACTGTTGCACATCCCATTGCCTTGAAGCTGCAACTGCAAATATCAACCGCATTGTAACTACTTTAGCCAGCGGGCTAAAAATCTCATCAAAGTCCTCACCCTTCACTTGGTTGTAACCCTTGGCAACCAAGCGTGCCTTATACCTGTCGATAGTTCCATCAGCCTTACATTTAACTTTGTAGACCCATTTAGATCCTATGGCCTTTTTGCCAGGAGGTAGCTCGGCTATTTCTCAGGTTTCATTGTCTTCAAGAGCCTTCAGCTCACTGCGCATGGCATCTACCCACTTCTGGTTTGTTCTTACTTGATTGTAGTTTTTAGGCTCAACAATAGCAGAGAGGTTGGATGCAAACTCACAATATTGGCTGGAGAAATAACAAGTGGAGTCAAAGGCAAAGACATTGTCCTATGCACAAGAAACTGCAGTATGAAAATCTTGTAACCAAGAGGGTGCCTTATGTTGTCTATTACTTCGCCGTAGGGATGGCCCTATATGATGATCAACATGTTGGAGATTCACCAAAGAGGGCACAAGAGAAGGCATGATGGTTGTGTCCTCTGCGGGATGTGGACTAGGAGAAACAGGGGAAAGCTCTGTCGTGGCATGTGTATCATCAAAGTGCAGATGAGTATCTTAACTTACAGCACGCAATTCACTTGGCATAGGCAAATCATCATCTAAACTCCTTCAACCAGGAAAGATGGACTCATGTAATTTAACATCACGAGATACCACTATCTTACCAGAAGCTGGAATACAAATCTTGTAGCCCTTCTGACCAGGAGAGTACCCCACAAAAATTCCAAGTGCTCTTGAGTCAAATTTATCTCAGCCTGGTGCAGTGTTAACAGCAAAACAAAGGCATCCAAACACTCTTAGGTCATCGAGTTTTGGTTTGTCCTTGTGCAGAATCTCAAAAGGTGACTTCCATTGTAAGATTTTACTCGGCCATCTGTTCATCAAGAATGTAGCAGTGAGGATGCACTCACCCCAGAACTTCTTGCAAAGTTTAGACTTGAAGAGCAATGCATGAGCCACCTGCAAGAGTGATCTGTGCCGTCGTTCTGCTCTTCCATTTTGTTATGGGGTATATGGTGCTCTTCCATTTTGCTATGGGGTATATGGACAGCTTCTTTGATGTGCAATACCTAGTTGTGCAAAGAATGCTGAGCACCGTGAGTTCACAAACTCTGTCCCATTTTCTGTTCTTATCACCTTAATGCGCCGCTGATATTTAGTTTCTACCCAAGACACAGTTTTCAATCATTGTTGGAACCTGCTCCTTGAAACGAAAGAGATAAGTCCACGTGCAACTGCTCTTATCATCCACCACAGTTAAAAAGTATTGATAGTGGCTGAGTGTGAGTTACTTGTAAGGTCCCCATATGTCCATATGAAAAAGATCAAAGCATTGAGAAGAAACATGAGAACTATCAGGGAAAAAAAATCTGCATTGCTTAGAGAAAGGATGTACATCACAGAATTCAGAAGGTCTTTTTACAGAAATGGTTTTATTTGAAGGATCTACGTGCATTAACACTTCACATGAAGGATGGCCAAGTCTATCATGTAACAAAGATGAATCTATGACTGTACATACTGTTCTAACATCACAAGTTGGAACATAAAGTTTTCTGTTTCTACAAAATAACATGGGTGTTCAAAATATTCATCTTGCACACTTGTTATTGAATCCTGATGAAAAGATGCGTCATTAAGAACATACAGCTTATTCTACCAACATACACAATCCGTCCAGTTTTAAGGTCCTGCAACACACAGTAATTAGGCATAAATTGGAATGACAAGCTTGAGGTTTTTGAAAGCTTTCTCACTGAGAGCAAGTTATACTTGAAGCTGCGTAGATGTAGGCAGGATCTCAACAATATTGACCTGGACAAAATTACATCTCCATTACTAGACACGGATTTAATGGTACCATCAGGTAACCACACTGGGGTATAATCATCAAAAGCAACAACATTCTGGATAACTGACAAGTTTGTGCACATATGACTAGCTGCACCTGTGTCTATAATCCAATCACTTTGTGATATATCTGTCCATGTAACATTGTGAAGATAAGGGAAGGTAGATGTACCTGCAAAATCACAGAAGTGTACCAAGTTCACTTGATCAGCATGTGTTTTTCCTTTCATTAGAAACTACAGGTCCTTTTGCATATTTCCAATCATCTCATAAATGTTTCCTTTATCCTCAGCACCAAGATCCAGTGGAGTACTTCCTCCTTCTCCAGTTTCTGCGAGATTGGAAACTGCAGAATTTCTGTCATGCTTCTTCTGATCATTCCATCGTCTGGATAACCCTTGAGTCTGAAACACTGAGAAACCACATGCCCTGCTTTCCCACAATGTGTGCAGGTTTTCAATTTATAACAATCATCGATCACATGGTCAGTCTTACTACAATGTGCACACTTCAGTCCACTTCTGTCCACTCTTGTCTTACCAGATTCATCTATCCTCCAGTTAGAAGATTTAGCCAACATAGTTGCATTCAGAGTCTCATCCCTCACATTCATGTTCACTCTTATCTCCTTATGCTTCTCAATACTGACTATCATCCCGTACACTCTAGGAATAGGATCCATATTTATAATCCTGTTTCTCTCAGCATCATATACCTCATTCAGGCCCATCAGAAATTACATCATCCTATCCTCATTCTCTCTTTTATTAAGAAGTGCACCTCCCTTTCCATCGATATGCGAAATAGGCCTCAACTGATCATATTGATCTCAAATCATCTTTAGCTTCCCATAGTGCTCACAAACAGTCTGATTCGACTGTCTCAACATTGCCACACTCCTCTTAAGCTCAAACAGGTGAGGTAAGTTGGTAGTTCCGAACCTTATCTCCAAATTTTCCCACAACTGCTTCGCATCATGAACAAATGTAAACTGCCTCATCAAATCTGGCACCATTGCACTTTTGATCCACGAGCATACGAGACTATTAGCTCACTTCCATTTCATAAACAAATGAGAATTCTCATCAGGTTTTCGTAAAGATCCATCTATAAAACCTACCTTCAGTTTGGCCTCCAAAGCAGACACCATAGCACTTTTCCAGATTAGAAAATTCGACTTTGTCAAAAAGACAGTCACTAGCTGCATTCCAGGGCTTTCAGATCCATGTTCAAGCAGTTGTTCTTCAATCAATTCTTCCATCCTACTTCGTACCTTGTCCCTCAACGCCATCGCTAATTCTGTATCTTCAACATCATCATCCTTTCTCATTTTCAATCGGTCGATTAGATGCTGAAGTCAACAAAGGATCTTAATTCGCTCCGATACCATGAAATCGAACACGAATTGAAAAGGAATCGAAGAAAATAACGCAGAATTGGAAAAACGGTTGCAACAGTTTCTTGCGGGGGGGAATCCCCTCTATTTTTGGGCGAAGCGTGTATTTAATTACAGATGCAGACTTCTAATATATACACAACCGCAAACACTACACGACAAAATAAGAGACTGAGTCACTATTTACGCGTCTTCTCATTGGCGATTGAATGTATCTCCTTATTGGTTACTGAGTGATGACTCAGCAACATTTATAAGTCTCATCATTGGCTACTGAGTGATGACTCAACAACAAAACATCTTCAATCAGCAACTGCAACTGCCAAATGCTCCAATATGCAGCTCATTCCATTCGCCTGTGCTGCTGGTTTCTCCAATAGTAACCAATTACGTAATGTTACTCGTGTGTGTTGCTTGCATGTTCTTTCCCCTCAGTTAGGTTCAAAGAAATTGACCTTGTTTTCAGGCTCACTCGATTGCTTTTCCATTGAACGATCCACAGATGAACAAGTGGACTTAAAAAACCTCTTGAACGAACCTTTCGGTCGAGTCTTAAGGAGAGCAATCATAGACCAGGGGAGAAAAAAGTTCCAGTCGCAGGAAGGACCGAGTTGTCGTTGATATGCAAAACATTTACCAATGCACAGCTTCTGCACAGTCATCAATTAGATGGTCAGTTTTTGAAACGAAGAACAGGATCTGAAGGTGCATGCATAAACGCACAACGTATGAAATTCACGCCATTTCTAAGCAAAAGTAGAACTTTCATGATCCAATAATTACTAAAATGTTTCGAAGCAAGTAATGCAACTGAACAGTGATCTTTTTCAAGACTTCAGAAAAAGAAAACAGAGGACTACGCCAATATTGATGCAAAACTTCAAATGAAAAATCGACAGAAAGCACTGGCAAAAGTTTTTGAAGAAGCGATCTGGCTGATGGCTTGAAACCTACAAGCTCTGAATTTCAGGAAAGGATTTCAAATCCAGAACTCATTCGTAACTTCCGGTTCTAGTTTCTGAAATGCAGAAATACAGAGCAGAAAGCTCATGCAAACATTTCGTAGAAAATTCAAAAGAGATTTTCAATATCGAGTTTCAGAGGACCAAATCCAGTACTCAAACAACAAATTTACGAGTTCAGGATGCAGTAATTTTCAGATAACCTGCGAATTCGAAATCCAAAACAAAGAAGCAATGCGAGATTCCAAGATTCACAATGTGCTGAGATTGACATTGAGATTTGATTGAATTGTAAAATATAATTTGAGACAAACGAAACGAAAACTTATCGTATTATTTCTGATATCTGTCTAACATCGAGAGT
>JAOWBN010166671.1:0-18352 GCA_028565015.1 Pinguicula moranensis
GAGGAGTATAAATAGAAATGTGAACTACAAACTGAATACCTTAGTGCTAAGGTTTTTCGGGGAGTGGTTCACTGTCAGGGGGCGTGAGATGAATGGCTCTAGTGGAGAGTTTGACCATGTTATCCGGACAAGGAAAAGAGGAAAGCAAAGTCGATGGGTGGGGGTGGGGGGTGTATCACATTGATCAGCTGCAGAGTAGGGACAAAACTCACCATGGGCATTTAGGATCAATTTCCAGTTTCTTCCTTCCATGGGCATGGGTGAGGTAGGAATGGTGAATGATCCCAAAACCCAAACGATTTTACCTCTGACTGCCCTGATATCTTACAAAGTTTCTGGCGGCCCATTTGAGGTGGAAGATTCAGTCAAAGGAGGCGGTCCTCTTCAATCTTTGCTTGGTTTCATGATTTTTCCATAGATACAGGCATAAATGTGGTGGGTGTCATGATTTGCGGGCTGGACTTTCCAATCCGACACGCCCTAAATCGTGCCGTTTAGAAAGCATGCGTGCTAGGCAAGTGCGGACCCAGAAAAAAATATTAAGGGGGACGAAATTTTTTTTTATATCCGGTATATATTTTTTTAAAATGATTATAAAAAATTATTTTAGATAAGAAATTATTAATATTAGAGTCTAATGTGTGAGTTAGATGGTAAGTGCACGGATGGCAACCTCCTGGCTGGGGGTTCAGGGGCGATAGGCCCTGAGCCGAATTTTTTAAAAATTATCAAAATTTAATTAAATAATCAATAAAATAATTAAAATATAATTAAAAAATTTTAAAAAATATTTTTTTTGGATAAATAAAATAGAATAGGCGTAACTCCAGGGGCGGGGAGGCCAGGGCCCCCCCTCGGTACGCCCTTGGTGGAGGGACAATAGATGATAGATAGTAACAAAATAGGACCTCTGAAATACAACAAACTCCATTCAAAAATAAAGCATAGAAAGAAAAAGTATAAATTATGTTGATGATCCACACAAGATGAGTTCTGAGTCAACACTTCAAAGGAAAATTGGCAACTCGACTCTAAAAGACCAACTCATGAGGTTTCACACCGGCCTTGAGGGAGAACCTTGCACCCAAATAGGTCTTTAGGTCTGGGACAGCTTCAACAGCTTTTAGCAATGGTGCGTCAACAGCCTTCTGATCTTCTTTCTTCTCTTCCGGGAGAGAAGATTTTTCCTACATTGAATACATAAAGAGTTGAGTTATAAAAGAAATCACAAAAGGATCACTAGTGAATAATACTAGCTAGACATACCTGTTCCTGTGACTCAAAGAATTCGCTTTCACCCTTCTTTTTCTTCTTCTCAACTTGCTTGGCAAAATACTTGTCATCAAATTTATTGGTGCTTACACCTGAAATATCAACCTTTGTGGAAGTTCCGATAACATAGGCTTGGTTGACACGCCTCAGGGGTACACCATTGATCTTGTAAGGGCCTATAGAAGCAAAAAGGAATATTCATCATTCAACTGCAAGCACACAACATTATGCAATGAAATAGAACTGTTTCACTAAATGAATATATCTCATGGCCAATCCCAAGAGGATTAGCAGGAAATGCCCTAAAGGCAATAGGATATGAGAACGAACCCCTTTGGTGAAGTAGGAACTTTTTTATCTGACTATTTTTGTTGTATGGGACATACAACAATTTTATGGATATCGCCCCATTTTAAATAGTCAACGAAACCATAGACATAAAGCAGCAAGCAAAAGTAAAAAAATGGCAGACGAGATAACACTGCAGACTTGTGATAAATGGGTTAAACTCATCATTTATGTCCAAAAGGTATTATATCAACAATGTATTTCTCTTGCAAAGGTCAAGAGTTAATTGCAGCTTCCTGCTCCAAAAGGCGATTGGATATAAGAGTACTCTTACAAAATAAGAATCAAAATGTGGTTTTTATTCAACGATTCCAAATCACTAGGGAAAAAAAACATATCTCCCGAAAAGGTAGAATCAACAAAACAGACACAGAACAAAACTTGCATATACAAAGCAACATATAACAGATAATTTTAATTGATAACTGAAAAAAACATTCAATCAAGAACAGACAATTGGAATCATTGACAACATTTCTCAGTTATCCAATTAGAAGAAAGTAATGTATAGTTTTTAGTCACGAAATTGGTATAAAAAATAGATCTGGACGAATTATCTAACCAGTAACAAGAAGCAATCCAGAAGACAGTTGCTTCAAGAAGACAACTCTCTTTCCCTTGAACCTTCCTGCTAATATAATCAAAACAGCCCCCGGAGTAATACTGGCCCTGTACGAAATTATAGAACAAATTAATAAAAATCAAAAAAAATTATCACAAACAACAAAATGGTCAAATCTCAAACCTCAGTTTCGTCGGCTTCGGCTTCCGCGTGTTGGAGAGCGGCTTTTTCACATCATCAGCTGGGTAAAACTTGGGAGCCTTCTCCGCAACTACAGGAGCGGCGGCGGCCTTCTCGTGTTGCGGAAATTTTCCACCATTCTTTTCTTTGATTGCCCAGAGACCACGCTTGTGATAGACCGCCGAACGAGAGAGCTTGCGGACACCGGGGATAAGCTCAGGATTACGAGTCGTTCTTTTAGGTGCCATTGCTGCCGGTCAGTGGCTGTGTTGTGTGCACCGGACGGAGATTGGGGAGTGAAATGCATAACCTAAGAGATTTTATACAGCTCTTTCGCTTGTTTATTGGGCCTGTAGATTGAGTTCAAAGTTAAAATTTGTTTCGACGAAAATCATGTGGGCTTATTATCTGGGCTGCCAAGGAGTGAATTGGGTTTTTTGGGCATTTAGTTTGCGAAAATTATATAGCATTAAAGGTATTGAAAAGCGCCTCTTCTCAATTTTCTCTAATGTTTATTGATTATTTCTCAAGATCTGTAAACTGCTTTTAATCAAATTTTCAAATGTTCTTTTTACTAGTTTTTTCAGAGTTTTGACAAGCGCATTTTATGCAGCTTAAAATTAAAAAAAGTAGAACCAGGCTGAATAAGCCAATGTTTTGCGCAATCTTCTTAAAATTATAATTGGCTTATAAGCACATTTTTTCAAAAAATAACTCCTCATTTTTTGAAAAAAAAAGGTACTTATAAGCATAAGAATGCTGCACAAAACACTCTCTAAGTGGTAGTATATTTAGAAGATATTTGCACCATTTTTCACTAATAACATCTACACAATTTTTTAAATTAATTTATTCTTAAAAAGTTGTAATAATGGCTCCTACATTAACAAAAACAATAAGGTGGGAAGTGGGTTTATATACGTGTCATAATAATTTTGTGTAATCATTAAAATATTTTAATAATTCTAAAAGTTTTTCAAACTACACAGTAAATCCTTATGAGGAACGTTTTGTTGAAGTAAAAAGTAAGTAGAATTCCAATGGGTGGGCACATCGAAAGAAAATTTTATTGGTTTGACATTATTATCTTTACAAAATTTAAATTAACCTTTTATTACCCTAGGTTTATTAGCCAAAAATTTGATAGTACATTTAATGGGATGTACGTTTAAATCAATACATTTAAGAACATTTTGTACACATAAGTTAACAAATACATTCAATATGAAAAAACGGCCAGTGAAAGAAGAATCGCATAAATCTTTTAAACCTTCTATACATACATCATTATTATAGGCATTATCAAACGAAACGCTATATACACTATATTGTTTATTATATTGTTCTAATATTACCATAATCATAGTGTATATATTTTGTGCAGTGTGTAATTAATCAAACATCTTATAAGATAGTATTATTTTTTGTATCTTTCATTCATTATCTATTCAATAACAAGTTATTCCCATATAACTATGAGTTTGCCAATTATCAGACCACATATCGCTACATATAGAAACTTTTTGTTCCATAGATGAAAAAACTTTACATAAATTATTTTTGTTTCTTAACAGATTTAGCAAAATCGCTAGCGTGTGATTTATGTAAAATTCTAGTAAATACGGATTTAAACATGTACGTACATAATTTTCTAGATTTAAACTTTAACAAAATTTAAAGGAAAGGCTTTCCGAATAAGTTAAATCAATCAAACCTTCCTATTCATATTCTGATCAAATCAAAATAAATGACTAGAAGAAGACGTACCTAGACCTCTAGCTCCACCGGCGATAAATCCCCAACAACTACTTGAAAGTTGGGTTTGAGTAGGATCGATTCCAAACTCTACTGTATTTGTGGATATGTCTCGCATATGCCCCCAAACCTCCACCTTATAAAAAAAACATGAATTAAAGTGTTAAAATAAATTTATGAATAAAAAATTAAAAAATCGTTACAAATAATTTAAAGTTTTTAAATCATAAAAATTCGTACATTTTTGGAAGTGATGTTTTTTTTCATATAATCAGCACTTCACCCAAAAGTAGTCTGACCCTCTTTCTGGATTTGGAATTTTATTGAAAATTTTGAGAGTTGCTCATTTTCTTCTCGGTCACTCTTGAATTTGAGACATGGGTGAGTGAAGGGGTAGACAACCATTAGAATAAGAGGGTGTTGAACTTGGACTTAACGCTTCCTCCTACGGTTGTATATCTCCCAAATCTTCCAACTCAAAATTAAGATCATTCAGAGCATCAAAATCAATAATGCCGTCGAAATTGAGAAACGAAGAAGAAGAAGGAATATTTCTCTTCGGCATAATTTCAGTAAAATAACAAAATAGAATTTGAAAATTGCTAAATAAAATGCACAAGAATAAGAGATTGAGAGAGTTAATAGTAAAACAATAGTAGAAAAGGATGAATTAGTGTGAATGAAATGAAGGGGTGAGTGGGTATTTATAGGGTTTAAAAAAATTCAAAAAAAAAATAAATCAAAAAACTAGTTGTTGGACCAGCGGTTCAATGGATTTTTTATATGAATTTTTGCTCGCGGAATGTAAACGTAGAGTTGGAAACTTATTCTTGTATCAAAAGAAACACATGAAAGCAAATTTCAAAATTAACAAAAATAAAAGGATAAATTGTACAACCCAACAAAAATTTACACGAAATAGAAGGATAGAAAAGAACGAAGATGTAAGAATCATATTATACCGTAGAAATTCAATAAAACATGAAACATCAACCCCTAACCGACTACTATGTTATAAATAAATGCAAACCAAAGGTTCAATAAAATGTCTACCCGAGGATCTACTCTATGATAAATACGAGTATCATAAAATCAACCTTTACATATACCCTAAGATGCATGCAGCATAATTCTGTTTAGAATAGGAATTCAATAAACAAAAAGATCTCTCTCAAAGCTTATAATGAAATTAACGTCAAAAACCTCCATTGAAAACGGCAAAATTCACCTTTAAATAGGCTACGTTTTAATGGGTCTAGGATTCTATTCCCTAAAAATTTATTTGAGCTCTACCTAATTTAAATCCTATTAAAATTGGACCTTAACTAAGTAAGAAGTTCATCCTAACTTAATTATTAAAAAGTAGTAAATTACCTAATTACATAAAAATTCGAAATTCTCACAAATTAATGGACTAATTTAATTAAAAAGACATAATAAGTAAAATGAACATCCTTCTTGGTAGCTTCTAGCAGCGGGCCATGGTCTTCCACACGTGCAACATTTCATATGTTTGATCTGGTCTCCATAAGTAGTGTGCAAACTTCTAGTTTGAGAAGATTATGTTCCAAAAATAATAACTCATCATCGAACCGTTGGAATATGATCTCCTTCTGTCATCGTGCTTCTGGAGAAGTATTCTATCACTGGCTAAAATTTTGGTTCGATCGGAAAATGTTCAGATCTCCGATCGCCAATAAAACCGAGGCTATGCAGTGCTGCGAATAGCAGATCGTGAATGAACAAAAATAGTCTGTTCCAAAATTCATATCTCACGATCCGACCGTTCAATTCAAATATACTTTAAACAAGAAAACGCTTAAAAAGTCCTCTGACTCCATTTAAATTGTCAGACCGATCCGGCCACGTTTGTGCCTCTGATTGGAAGAAATCATGAAATTGCATTTTGCTATAATTCACATTGTAAGGTCCAATTACTGTAAATCATGCAAGAATACAAATTCGTCTCGGGCCTCCAATATTCACATCATCCCCTCCTTCCCGGGAAGGATTCGTCATCGAATCCCAATATTCACGTGAATTAGAATACTCTACATAAGCTGGTAACAAGATCGAAATTCCTATTAAAGATCGTATCACTTTCTTTAAAAACAATATAATTTTTTTATGAAAATATTATTTTAATATATTTTTTAAAAAATTTGGTCCGACCTGCGGTTGGACCATTCCGTTCCAACTGCCTTTTTATTTTTATTTTAAATGGATTCTAGCAAATTTCTGACGGTACACCCGTCGGTTGGCGGCTGTTCGGGGAAGGGGGGACTGCTGGTCCCAGTCCGCGGTTCATTTTGCCCACATCTAGTGAAAGTATTAGTTGCCGGTCCAGTGGGCCGAGATTGTCCGATCCAGCAAGCCGAGATTGTCCGGTACAGCAGACTGATAGCCCGGTGAAACCTGGCTCAGGTTTCTATTTGGACCGGTCCCATCAAATGAGGATAATTCTTGTCGGTCTACAGAGCTGTTTAGTGGGCCGACGAATTTAATACTAGATATGTATATGCATACGTTATTATTATGGTGAAATAAGAAGTTAAACTTCAATTAATAGTTAATATGGAGATATTGAAGGGTCAATGAGGAGTTAATTATAGGATAATAATGAGTTAATGAAGAATTAATAAGAGGTTAATAAAGAGACTATGAGAAATTAATTAGAATTTAATTAATTTTAGATGTTAATGAGTGGTTGATGATTAGGTAGAGAAATTAATGAAGGAGAAGGTCTACAAAAAAGGAGGAGAGGAAGGGAAGAAAGGAGGAGAGGAAGGGAAGAGGAGGGAATTTGTGAGGAGAAGTGGAACAAAAAGGGAAGTAGAGAATTGAAAAGAGGGATATGATACGGAACGAGAAGAAGTCTAGAACCAGAGAGAGACCGATAAAGAAGACGGTAAGTGAAAAATTGGGAGCCTACAGAAGCTTTGCAGTCTGTACAACTGATAGGTTACAAAGGTTTTACTTTGTTCCAGAAGCTCAAGGCATTAAAAGAATAGTTGAGAATCTGGAACCGACATGTCTTTGGACATGTGGAAAACTAGTCGAAGTTCAAGCATTATACTACTACTACCATCCCATAATACAATTAACCTTTTTGCTCAGAGGATCTTAACTAATATTGAAAGAATTGAGTTGATGAAAATTTTCATAGAAGAGGAATTCAGAGCGGCAATGTAGTGATGGATCTATAAGTCCAGACCATGATGGCTTGAACTTCGACTTCATCAAAACATACTGCGAGGTGTTAAAGGAAGATTATATATCTTTCATACAAGAATTTCATGCCAATGGGAAGATTATATAGCTAGAGGCATTAACGCTACCTTCCCTTGCACCAAAGATAACAGAAGCACAAATAATGGAAGATTATATGCCTATGTCTATGGTCAATAGCTCCAACAAGTTTCTCTCTAAGCTCTTGGCTATCAGACTTAGAACTATGATGCACAAGCTCATCTCCCAAAGACAAACAATCTTTCTTAAAGGTAGAAACATAGGAGAAGGAAGTTATAATTGTTAATGAAGTCCTAAATCACGCAAAGAGAAACCACATGATGTGTCTACTATTTAAGGTTGACTTTCAAAAAGCTTTTGATATCATCCAATGGAGTTACATAGTGGAGGTGATTAGAGGTATGGGCTTTCCCCAAAAATGGATAAGGTGGATATTTGAATGCATTTCTATAGCCACTTCTTGCATTTTGGTGAGTGGTAGTCCAACTAGTGAGTTCCAATTCCATAGAGGTTTGAGTGAAAGGAACCCTATACCCCCCTTTGTCTTCCTCATTGCTACAGAAGGAGTGGACATCATGATGCATATGACACATCAACTGGAGTCTGGACTTTACATTCATTAACGTAAGATCTAAAGTCTCCAATTTGCTAATGACACTTAATTGATTGGTGAAGGAATACTTCGGAATGTTAGATGATGTAAACAAATTTTGAAAAGCTGGGAGTTGACTAGTCGACTGAAAGTCAACTACCAAAAGAGTAAACTTGTGGAGTTAATTTAACAATAGATTTCCTATCAGTGACCTTTGATATACTACAATGCACAACTGGTATTTTACCCTTTAAATATTTGGGGTTACTAGTTGGGGAGAGCCCGAGAAGGATAACTATATGGCAACCTATTTCAAATACTGATACTATTGAAGAGTGTCATACCTACATACTATCAATTTCTTTACAAAGCTCCCACTAAAATTTTGCAAGATATCATCAAACTATAGAGGGGTTTCCTGTGGAGCAGTGGTGCTCAAGGTAAAAGAAAGATTTACTGGATTAAGGATGAAAAATGGATAATAGTGATGACCTGTATGTCGAGATGTCTGTGCATTCATGACGCTAGGAGAGCCGGTTATCCATTCACCTCAGCTACAATGGTGGATATGGTGGGAGGGTAGGGTTATATAGCTCACAAGCAGGACCAGCTAGAGATAGTTGTAAATGTTATTCAGTCTTTGTTACTCCTGTACATATCTTATATATATATATATAAAAATTTGGCATTTCAAAAAAAAAAAAACAAAAAAAAAAAACAATATCCATATCCAATCTATTTAATATTGGACAATCTTACTTGAATTTTGGATTTTGGATAACTTAGGGAATAACACTGATACAATAATAGTAAACAGTAACCATCCCAAATCCATGTCGCAATTAATATTCAACGTAAATCATCATGCAAATAATACTATAATAAAAATAATACAATAACTAAGTGATTTTGAAACAACTTATCCGATAACCAAATTCATAACTTATTAAAACCCCTAAACAAAAATAATAAAAAACTTGTCCAATAAAGAAATCCAAATATAAAGATCTCCAACATGAACAAAAATATATCAACTTGTCCAACAACTGATTCCATAGCTCAATTTTTTCGTCAATATGTCAATCGCCACAAATTCATCTATATAGTGAATGCCCGAAAAATCTTGAGCAAGTTAAGGAAATAGAAAATGGAAAGCACTGACCTCAAGATTGTATCGATGGAGAAGCCGGTCAAAATTGTAACCACTGACAGTGCCCTACATTGCATTTACAACGTTAGACTTATTTGATTTAAAAACATGAATGTGAAGGTAAAACGTGAAAAAAAAATGAGGTGAGAGTTTTTTTAAGAATAGAAAATTGATTTTTTTTTAATTAATATATATATAATATATATTTTTTGGGACTTTTTTTGGATATTCCATCGGATATCCAAAATTTGGAAATGAAATCCGTATCTAATCCAAAATCCGTATTTTAGTATTAGGATATTTGAATCCGAATTATCCGAACGGATCAGATTTACATTTTCGTTTTTCTTTGCACTCCTACTCATACATAGACCCGTACCCTCTTGACCCAGCTTACTAAGTTCTTTACATTGATAATAACCTCTCGGCAGTTTGGCTAGAATATTCAAGTTTCACGTAGTTTGCGCCAAGAAGATCCTCTCTCGCCTTTTTTATTTATGCTGGTGGTGAAGGGATTTGGTTGGCTGATGGAGAATGTCGTTCGGTTGGATCATTTACAGGGTGTTCAAATCAGATAAGGTTACTATCACTTATCCCCCTTATAGTTTGCAGACGATATGTTAATTTTTGATGTTGCCTCAGTGTCAAATACTCACATGATTAAGACTGTTCTACGTGTTTTTGAGACAGTGTCGAGTCTCCGGGTTAATTTCCGCAAGAGTAAGCTGATTGGGATCAATGTGAGCGAGAAACTGATGGATACATTTGTCGCTAAACTTAATTGTCGAGTGAGAAATCATCCATTAAAGTATCTTGGCCTCGAGGTGGGAGTTCTTTAGAGTAGAATTTCGAGTTGGATTATGATTGTAGATGCTGTGAAGAAGCTACTACCGGTTTGGGCAAATAGATTTCTTTCTATTGGTGTCCGTTTAATGCTTCTCAAGTCAGTTTTGGGCAACATTCTGCTATATGCTTTCTCCTTGTATATGGCACCTCACAAAGTGATTCAACAGCTCACAATGTTGCAACGTAAGTTTTTATGGGGTGAGGAGGAAGGACGAAAGAAGATTGTGTGGGTGTAGTGCAATAAGGTATGTACTACACGTATGCGTGGCGGGCTAGGTGTGAAGGATTTGGAGTTATTTAATAAAGCTTTGTTTACAAAATGGGTATGGTATGTTTTCGTGGAGCAGGATTTGCTGTCGATAGAAGTTATGTGTGTGAAATATGGGAATTTGGATGATGTATTGGGTGAAGCAAGGGGGAATGGATGGTTGTGGAAAGGGAAGTGGTGGCAAAATATATTGTTTGTGATCCAACCTCACGAATGGTTTCGCCAAAATATTCGATGGGTGACTGGGAACGACTTTGCAACTAAATTTTGGTCTTGACCGTGACATGGAACTGACACACTTCAGGTTAGGTATAATCACCTCTTTCATTTATCTTGTCAAACGGATTGTATGGTGGTGAAAATGGGAATGTGTTGGATGAACTTGTCCCACACGGCTAAGGATAATAAAATAAATAAATGTATAAATTGATTGACGCCATAAATATTAGTATGAGGCATTTTGGGGGTAAAAATCCAAGAATAAAATCATGATGGCTTAGGCCCAAAGTGGACATTATTATACAATATGGAAATAGATGGTGTCCAAGGTCCTTACAAGTGGTATCAGAGTCAGGTTCCGGAGTTAACCATGTTGCTAACCCCCCGGATGTCGAATGAAGTGGTGACCCGTTTAAGCAAACGACGGGGGTCTATGGAAATCCTTCCTGGTTAAGAAGGACGGATAAATAATCATTTGATGGGAGAAAAAAAAAATACACACTACATGTGTCTGACGGCTCTGTGTTCAGGGGAAGATGTCGACCTGGTGGCATTATGTTCTAAGGGATTCCGGTGGTCCTTTGTTCGAGGTGAGGAATATTGGGAGTGTTGGGAATTACGTGCAATTTCAAATTTTTTGAAAACTTGACAAATCCAAACAAGGATTCGAAATCACAACCCATGTTTACGTGTATTCATGCCCATAGGTGAAGAGATAACCAAACCTACGTCGATTTCGATCGGATTGGAGACAAGTCGTGCGAATCCCGAATGTTGAAGGTCACGGAAACCTCCAAAGCAGGAGGTCTGTGCCAAGTTCACTCTCTGACGGACTAAGCTGGGCTGCTAGACCCTCACTTCCCGGCTACCACAGCGGTACAAAACCTCATCCTAGATTACGCCAGAAGACACGGATTGGTGATGTTTGGTTTGAGAAGATGATGACTTCGGAAGATAGAAAACTCACTCATCTCTATCTTCTTTTTCACGTGTTTTAACATTTATGTTATTAGGCCATTGGGCCCAACTCTAATAATTCAGGTTGGACTCGAATTAATTCGAGCCCAATTTTCAATTTCTTCTTGTATTCGGGTATCGAATTAATTAATCCTAATTAATTTGTCTCGACCCGATCTCGATCTGTTCTCAAAATTAATTATGTCTCACATAATTAATTCTTTATGCTTCAGTTCATCAAATGGAACGACCAGTAGGATCCATATCCAGATCGAAAATAAATTAATCTGATTAATTTATAAATCATAACTGGCATCTAACAATGCATTAAGATCCGATCTAATATGGACAAATCGTGATCCTTTAATCTCATTTAGTATTAATTCATTTGTCACTTAATATCCAATAATTAATGTCAAGAGTAGGAATGTGGCATCCTTGACCATTAATTACTTTCTTGATCTTCAGTACATAATTATTAATATGTGACTATCCCATAATCACAAACGCATGCGTAATAATTATTATTGCATCAAGGGGTCCGGGGATATTAATAATCTCATCCGAGATGAGTTGGACAAAAGTGTCATCTAGATAATTAATAACTTCCAGCATGAATCGTGCATATTCAGAAAACTTACCTTTATAACCCCTCGGTTCAAATGAGCGATTGATAACCTCACGTAATACACATTCATCATCAAGAATCATGAATATCTTTTTTTTTTTGAAAAGCAATCATGAATATCTTAGACGGTTAAATTAATACTATATGACTTTACTGATGACACAAACACAATCCATACAGCAAGTCATTATGGGTCAAGCACAATTTTCATGTACCCCGTACATTCATATTAATTGTGATTAAATATATACCCCGTATCAATAATCTGTGAAGCATGATCATACATTAACCCACATGCTAGTCGATATAGTCATCTAGTTGTTCCTTTTCTAATGACTTGAGACTAGGGACTAATTTAGAGTTTTGATAATTATTTATGGAGTTCTATAAATTGAGTTCTCAACCCAAATGATCCAAAATATATACAAAACCCAAGGAACAAAATGATATACATCATACAGTATACATGGAACTAACAAATGCACCATCAACTTATTGGTGCTATAGGTCACTAACTAACAATGTCCCACTTGAACTAAAGCCAATCAAGTACCATGTACTAGGTGGTATCAGTTCATATACAAAAACATCAACCCGAAAGCCAATTTCTCGTGTATCCATACCACCAACATGACTCTTGTGCTGTGCCAGAAGAAGTGATTCTATCAGTGGATCAGCTGTGTTGCTGTCCGGACCAACTTTACACATTTTAATGTCTTTATTCTCAACAAATCCCCAAATAACATGATACTTAAGTCTGACATGCATAGTGCGCTTACTGGATCTGTAATCCTTCACATTTGCAATTGCCCTAGTGTTGTCATAATAAAGTTCCATTGCAATAACAATTCTAGAAACAACACCAAGCTCATCAACAAACTCTCGTATCCATATCCCCATTTTGCCTGCCTCACAAGCATATATATATATATATATATATATTCTGCTTTAACGGTGGAGTCACTCGTACAATCATGTTTGGAACTCTTCCAACAGACGACACCACCATTAAGCATGTATAAATAACATGTCTGTGATTTTTAGTCATCTCGGTCGGTTTGGAAGCTAGCATTACAATACCCTGTAGCTGTGAGATGCTCCTCACAACCATAGACCAAAATCAAATCCTTAATTCTTTTATGAAAAAAAAAACTATTGAGCTCCCACTCAATTTCTTGTAAACACAAGGTTCTTTGGGTTTTCTAATGAATTCCAAATTCTTGACCTCGTCATCGAACCTTATATTTGAGCTCTTTTAGGATCGACAAAAACATCAGCCTATACCATGTACACATCCTCTTCCAAAACCCCATTCAAGAATGCGATTTTGACATCCATCTGCCAAATCTCAAAATCATGAAATGCAGCAATAGCTAAAAGGATCCAAATTGATGAAAACTTGGCACTGGTGCAAATGTCTCCTCATAGTCGATCTGCTAGACTTGAGTAAACCCTTTTACCACCAGATGAGCCTTGTACACAGTCAGGTTGCCATCCATATCAATTTTCCTCTTCAAGACCCATTTGTTTTTTTTACAGGTTTTACACCATCAGGCAAGTCAACCAGGTCCCACAATATGGTTATCTTCCATGGATTGCAATTTGGATTTCATTTCCTTAAGCCATTCCTCGGAATCTACTCATGACAATGCTTTATTATAAGTTATAGGATCGGCATCACCAACAAGTAATATCGCATGTAGTCCTAATTACCTCTCAGGTTGTCGGACTACTCTCCCTGACCTTCTAATAGGTGGTGCAGCTTGTTCCCTAGCCTTGCTTGGAACTCGCTCGACTTCAGTTTGATCCAAAGTATCTAGTAATGGATCTCGAATTTCTTCAAGAATAATTTTGCTCCCACTACTTTCCTTGGAGAGGAATTATTCCTTCAAGAATACACTATGTCGGGCAACAAACACTTTGTTATCCTACCTTTGATAGAAGTAGTAACCATTGGTTTCCCTCGAGTATTATACGAAGAAGCATTTGTCATATTTAGGACATAGTTTGTCAGGCATCAATCACCTAACACAAGCCTCGCAGCCCAAAATCTTGAGAAAACACATAAACATATCTATTAAAATCATCAGTAAATATAATGAAGTACGAATACCCACCTCTCGTACTTGTCCTCGGAGGACCATATACTAGCCCTGGGCAGCGGTGCGGGCAGTGCCAAAATAGCCCGTACCGTGTCCCGCCCACGAAAGTTGCGGTTCTGAAAATCTTTACCGCGAACCCCCCGCGAAGAGCTATTACCGCACCGCACCGCGAAACATTGGCGGTACGGTGCGGTGCAGTGCAGGTGTTACCCGCATGATAAAAAATGTTACCCGCGTCCCACCTGCTAACAAATGCGGGCACAAAAATAGCGCCCGCGTCCATCCGCCTACCCGCGCGGGCGCGGGTCGGGCGGGAGCGGGAGCGGGCGGAGCGGAATTTACCGCACCCGCTGCCCAGGGCTACCATATACGTCTGTGTGCGCTAATGCCAACAACTCAGTGTCTCTCTCGACAACCTTATTAAAAAAGTGCCTTGGTCATATTTCCATGTAAACGAGATTCGCATCTATCAATTGACTCACAGTCAAAATGATTTAGAAGTTCATTTGTTTGGAACTTCTTTATACGATTTTCGTTTATATGACCTAAGCGACAATGCCATAAGAGGGTTGAGTTATCATCGTACAATTTGAGTCGTTTGGTATTCACATTATACGTGGGCGTTCTTTGTTCAGTCACATAAATACTATTAAATAATGAAACACTAGCATAACATAAACCATTCCGGAAAATGGTACAATATATGTCCTTCATGACAAACTTATATCCCATAGAAGTAAGTCGAGACACAGACATAATGTTTCGGCTAGCGCACAGAATGTAATATACGTTCAAAAGTTCCATTACATGACCAATGGGTAAAATCAATTCCAAGTCCATAATTGCAATGGCTGAAACAAACATCCCATTACCGAACTTGAATTGCATTAAACCCTTTATCAACTTCCCACTCGTTTTTAGTGCCTGAAGAAGATGATGTTACCAACGTCCTCTGCTCTTCCAGGAACTTTGGACACGACCGTTTGAAGTGATCCATGCCATTGCAAAAGAAACAAACAGTGTTTGGAGTAGGTAGTGAAACCTTTTTAGGTTTGGGCGTGCTCGTGCTCCCATCAGGAGTCTTACCCTTGCCTTTTACCTTTATCTGGCCCTTGAACCTTTCCTTTTTATTTTTCTTAACACCTTGCTATGCACACCGATAATACATCAGGTGCCTGCCTAATGGAAGTCTTAATCATAGAGAGCATCAAATGCAACTCATTCAACGGCTTCACAAATCCCGCCATTTATAATTCATTATAAACATTGAAAAGCATGGTGGCAGAGAATGTAATATATGATCGGTGTAGAGTTCTTTGTCGTTGGTAGAGCGAAACTTTCCAAGTTGCTCAATTAGACCCATGAGCTTCTGAACTTGGGCATTGACAGAGGCCCTCTCAGCCATCCTGCATTCAAAAAGTTCTTTCGCTATACGATAACGCTCACAGCACGCTTGCTCTTGAAACATATTGTTGAGCTCGCATATCATATCGTAAGATTTCCAATCCTCAAAATGTTCTTGAAGATCGGGAATCATGGGTACAAGCATGAGGCATTTCTCGTACTGATCCATCTCAACACGGAAGCTGTAACAGGGGGTGGTAAAGGAACAGGTACATCCAGGACATGGTCCCTCTTTTGATGTTTTAAAACAATTTTGAGATTACGGTACCAATCAGTGAAATTGGAACCGTTGAGTTTGTTTTGTTCCAAGACAGATGCGAGGGAATATGCATTCGGAATCTTAGTTGTCATAATCTACAAAACATCAAGCAAATGCAAAGATTTAATTCAGTTTCATGCTGTGTTTAGTTCAAAATATAGTACTGAACCCTACTACATATAAGATTGTGCCCCTTTATGTAGTAGGCTGAGATCCACATTTTACCAAACCAAGCCAGTGTCAGCGTAAACTTGGAATGAATTTTTTGGTAAACCATCCCGGTTAATCACATGCCTCGCATATGGATCTCAGTTTGTTAACTACATCCCGTGTAAGTTAACACCTTGCACTAGGGCTCGAACACGGTCCAGTAGCCTATTAGACAAACCTATTCTTTGTGCCCCGCACGACTTCAGCTTCTAAAGGATAGAAGAACACGCCTACTGAGTAGGATCACGTCAACCCTATTCCAGCAGTTTGAAGAGAATAGAATAGAAAGTGCATTACATACTAATTTCTTTGGGACAATTTCGCTCTTTGAAATCAAGTTAATTCACATTAACATTCAAGATCACGAAAAAAATATTTAAATAAATAAATGCGTGAAGAAATAATCACATCTCATACTATTATTTCTATTGAGTACTATAACATCTTCGATCTTGAAGTATCATCTACGTGGCTAAATCCATTCCACGAGCAGTTGGGTGCTGCTTCGATACTTCATCCCTTGACCTCGAACTATCATACTAACTTCCCGGCACAAGAGCCTTTAATTTTGGCATAAACAGGTTGCCTATTTAAAGTAATAGCATAACAGGTTGCAATGAATCAATAAATGGCATAACATATTGGTACAAATTAATAAATGGCTCAGCAGACCATATTACAGACATGCATCATTAATCACATAATCATATCACACTACCCAACAACCTGCAAAACCGAGTTAGCACAATCTAACACGATATGAAGCAAGATATAACTAACATTCCTAATTAATCCAATTAACTAGAAATGCAATTAATCAATTTCAGACGCATGAAACACCCCTCAATTGTTCAATTTAACGTAAAATTGAAACCAACAAATAGGGGTTTTCACAAATCCATACAATTGAACATCAATCGAATAAATACATCCATTAATCAATTCTCAATTGATCAATTATATGTAATCCAAAATTCCCAATTGGGATTTTCCCAAGTCGATAAAAAATTGGGCATTTTCACACATTGATGCAATTAACTTTCAATTAAGCTATCATATAACTTCAATTGAATCAATTAATCACCAATTAAATCAAAATTGCACAAAATTCGAAAATTCCAAATTCCAAATTTGGGACTTTTCGAATTAATGGATCAAACTTACAATTGATCACTCAATCATGCAATTCAAACATCCAATTACACAATTTAAGACCTAATTGAATCAAATCTATTAAAATTTGAAAACCCCTAAATCTAGGGTTCTTCGGAATCAATCCCAAAACCAATTGAGCACTTAATCATGTAATTAATGCTTGCAATTACATAATTAAACTATGAATTGAACCAATTCGAACAAAATCAAACAAAATTGAAAAATCCAGAATTAGGGTTCTTCGAATTTTTCTCAATTCAACTGATTTCTCAAATTCAATCTCAAATTGAATCCAAATCCATGAATTCTCACTCAATTCAACACCAAGAACATGAATTAAACACAACCTGGCTTCAATACCAATGTTGGGAATTATGTTCAATTTTGAAATTTTTGAAAACTTGACAAATTCGAACCAAGATTCGAAATCACAACCCATGTGTTAGGTTTAATTTTTCGGACCCGACCCGACACCACATTATTGTTATAATATTGTCCGCTCTAGATCGAAGCCCTCATGGTTTTGTTCTCGGGGTTTTACCCCCAAAGGCCTTATACTAATTAATGTGATCTCCAGTTATTTAATCCCAACCAATTTCTCCTCCTCAAACCGTGTGGGACAATTTTTTCGTTCAACAATCCTTCCCTCGAACAAAGGGTCCCACCGGTGTCCCTTCAAAGCAAGGATTCACCCCTAGAATTAAACGGGGATTCCTCCCCTAAACGAGGGACCACCAATGATTGTTTCTTCAATAACTTTCCATTCCGAGACTAAATTGGGGAGGAAGTCATCTTTTTAAACGGGTCGAACCCTCGTCCACCCTCACCGCACCACTTGTTAGGTTTAATTTTTTGGACCCGACCCGACACCACATTATTGGTATAATATTGTCCGCTCTGGGCCGAAGCCCTCACGGTTTTTTTCCAAAGGCCTTATACCAATTAATGTGATGTCCAATTATTTAATCCCAACCAATTTCTCCTCCTCAAACCATGTGGGACAATTTTTTCGTTCAACACCATGTTTACGTGTATTCATGCTCATAGGTGAAGAGATAGCTGAACCTACCTTGATTCCAGTCGGATTGGAGACAAGCCGTGTAAATCTCGAACGTTGAAGGTCACTGAAACCTTCAAAGTAGGAGGTCTCTGCCAAGTTCACTCCATGACAGACTAAGTTGGGCTGCCAGAGCCTC
>JAOWBN010166782.1:0-30752 GCA_028565015.1 Pinguicula moranensis
GGGTAGAATAGGAATAATACGAGGGTGGGTGGGGTGGGGGGTTCTATAAAAAGCCTGAGTCACATTTATGATTCAAAGATTATTTTTTACTTGTTTAACTCGACAAAAGGAGAATAAAAATGTTGATAAATAATTAAAATATAAATATGAAATAAATGAAAATTACAAATAACGGGGTAATAAAAAAAATAAAACAAACTAGTTAGTATTAAAACTTATAAAATATATATATTATATATATATATATATATTCATCAATGACTCACACTCTACGAAAATTCTCTTCGCATTCTCTCTAGTTTTCTAAAGGCTTCAACTTCAAAATCCACTCCCCCTAAACCAGATCCCTCGACCCATTCTGAAAATGGCAAGAACATACCAACAGATAGCACACTTCCATCAGAGCTGGACTATTTGACTACACATGACGCGGATGACGATTCTTCTGAATGGCACACAGTGTCGGATCGGCACAAATCTCATATTTCTGCGACCAAGGCTGCAATCAATCCGAACACAACAAACCAGACCAGAAAACCTCTTCCTCCTTATATCATGAAGTTGCGTGATGATTTAGTTTCATTCTACTTCTCAAATTTTCCACCATCGGGGAAACGGGAGAAAATGTGGCGCACATTTTTGGCTTACGGGCACGTAAGTGATATTCATCTTCCCATGAATGGATCCGGTCCAAACAACAAATTTGGATTCATTCGCTTCTTTAAACGTTCAGTACGGCCTATTCTTACAGAAAAACTTAATGCCATCTTGGTAGGCTCATTTCAGTTGAAGGTAAATGAAGCTCGATCATCAACCAATCCAGAGGCAGGCATCAAAGAACATTACAGGAATGGGGGATCCCTACCTCTCCCCCCAATGTCAACCCCGCAGGAAACTCAAATGCTGCCAACAACACAAACGGAAACAATTTTTGTCTCCTTTAATCCAAACCCAGAGGTAACTACTTGGCTGCTAAATTGCCTTGTTGGATTCTCATCACTAACAATGAACTCCCAACTACCATTGCTGGGCTATTCAAATGCAAATGCAGTCTGTTTAGGCAAAATTATGATTAAGCTCTATTCTACTGAGGACCAAACACACCTGATGAATGATAAATTGAACTCAGATAAGTTACAAGTTTACTCTTTTCGTCCATGGAAACTAGTTGATGGAAAATTGGCTGGACCAGCCTGACTGCAAGTCTGGATGACGCCGCTACACTGCTGGTATGTTGAATTCTTTGAGGTAATAGTGGAACGCTTCGGCTCCCTCATTGTGGTTGATGAAAGGATAGTGAATCATCAAGAAATGCAGTACGATAGATTACAAGTTTTGGTCAGCGTAAATAATCCGATTCACCAAACTATAGAAATCATTATTGAGACAGGAAAGTTCAACATACATGTTTCGGAAGAATTGAACAGCAACAGTCTAATTTCTGGACAACCTCCGGTAAAGTTGGTCTGGACATTCTTAGGAACGAAGGAAGACTAGCCTCCTCTACCGAAAAGAAACAGGGACAAAGCGACCTCATCCAAGCCTCTCCCGTCAGAAGAAACTAAGAATATCGAAGGATTATGCACCACCGTCTTTCTCAACACGGAGCGGCCTCCGACGACGGACGAATCGCCTCAGGGAAACATTGATTCTCCCGATGCAGGGTTAGAGCCGTTGGACACAATTACCGAAAACATCCTCCCGACATCTCAGACTGTGCTCAACCCAACCTCCCTCTCAGCCCATTGCCCCAAGGTCACTCTAATTTCCCGAATGGAAGGGAAAAATTCGGATCCAATCACTCTTGATAATCAAAACATCCAACCATACTCCGAGATACAGTCAATAGGGATGACCTGGCCCTCACTACACCTATCCAAGTTGGAAACGATGTTGACATAATTAAGACAGCTATTGGTGTTGATCACCACTCTGAACGCGTGGTAAATTCAACGACAACATTTTTCTCCCTTCGCAATTGGCGGGTTTACAACGCTTCTTGTGCAACGACATGAACTCGTGGGACTCAAACCTTCAGCACCTCTCCCCTTTCGGAGAATGAGGCAACAGAACATGGAGTTGCTAACTACACCGAACCAATAAGCCCGCCCACACGATTACCACCTCTGCAGACAGTAGAATCCACTGGAACTTCTCCAACACATCCACAACACACTGAAAGGAGGAAGAAGAATTCATCTAGATCTACTTTGAATCTAGTCTCCAAACTACAAGAACACACAATTAGGATTATGGAATCATCAAATCAAAGACCAGAAGCAACGGGGGAAGACACTCAGAAGCAATTTTTGATCTAGCGCTAGAGCTGAGAATAACGCCGCACACCTCCAAAACGGATAAATTTCTCGCTTGGACCAGATGGAGGAAAGGGATTCACTGATTAATGACAACCAGGGCGAGAACAATATAGTTTCCCTCTGAAATGCGAATATTATCATATAATATCCGTGAACTAAACAATCAGAGGAAATGCTTTGAACTACGGGAGCTAGTAAGAAAATAGAAAGCTGATTTTATTTGCATTCAAGAGACTAAACTGACAGATTATGAACATATGAAGTTGTCGCCAATTGTGGCCAAACGATGACTTTGATTGGCATTCTAAAGCAGTGGATGGTAGCGCAGGAGGTTAACTTTGTATATGGCAACAATCAGTTTTTTAAGGAAACAGAAAACTTGGATGGAGGAATGGCTGATTGGAGTTGAGGGACAGTGGAAAGAACAAAATTATCAACGTATACTTAAAAGGGGCAGATTGTAATCAAGAGACGACTATGAGATTCTATATTGAACAAAATCCAGTTGAGCCCAGAAGATAGCTGGTGTGTGGCAAGTGATTTCAACGCCATTAGGAATAATGAAGACCGACGATGCAACGCAATATACACAAGACCAGAAGTGTTAGAGTTTGATCACTTCATACAAGAAACATGCCTCATAGACATGCAATTGAACAAATACCTACACCCGTATATCACGGGTAGGAGACCGTTGTAGTAGGATTGACAAGATTCTTCTCTCTAACTCATGGTTATAGAAATGGCCAAACAGTCTTTTACTTGTCTTGGATCGTGCAAATTCAGACCACAGACCAATCTTTTTGAAGGTTGAAGAGGTAAATTGGGGGCCCTAAAGCTACCAACACCTTGAATTGATGGGAACAAGCGGAGGGATTTGCAAATCTTGTAAAAAAGGAATGGGAAGCTATCAGAGTAACTGGATACCCTGCATTCGAGAAACTCAAAAGGCTTAGGAAGCAATTACAAACTTGGAACAAGGAGGTTTTTGGGCGAGTAAGCAATGATATTAAATCCCTCAGTGACCATAACAATTATTTAGATAAAGCAACAGAGCTTTGTCCACCATCAGTGGATGAAAAAGCGTTGAGATTCAAACTATGGAGCAAGCTGCTCACTCTCCGACACGGGAAAACTCACTACAATATCAGAAAGCTCGATCGAAACGGATAAAGGAAGAAGATGTTAACTCAAAAAAATTTCATGCAAAAGTGGAATGGAATAGGCGTGTAAACGGGATCCATGGACTGCATCTCCAGGGCACTTGGACTGATGATCCACAACGTGTGAAACAGGGAATCACTGAACACTTCAGGTGCAAATATATAGCGGAAACATGGACTCGCCCCACACTCGACATCTCTGCTGCCAAGACTTTATCTTCAGAAGAAAACATCTACCTAACAGCCCTTCTCAGAGTTAGAAATTCAAGCTGTTGTCTAGAGTTCTGCAGCTATGAAAAGCCCTGGCCCAGACGGATATAACCTTCTCTTTATCCAGAAACACGGGTATGTCTTGAAAATAGAATTTATCGCCTTCATCAGAGACTTCCATCGCAATGGTCGCCTGTAGAAAAGTATTAACTCTACTTTCATCGCTTTTATTCCCAAGATTTAGTGCCCTATGGATCTTTCCAATTACTGACCCATCTCGCTAGTTTGCAGCAGCTATAAGATCTTATCAAGGTTGTTATCCAAAAGATTAAAGTAGATCCTACACAAAGTCATAACAGAGAGCCAAACTGCTTTTATCAAAGGAAGGCAAATAATGGACGGGATTCTAATCGCCAATGAAGCTATTCATTCTGTCAAGAAGACCAAAGCTTCAACAGCTTTACTAAAGCTAGACTTCTCGAAGGCATTTGACTCGATTGACTAGAATTTTCTTCTATCAATGTTACTCAAGCTAGAATTCTGCCAAACATGGGTAAAGTGGATGCGTGAATGCATATCTACGACATCTGCAGCCGTCCTGATAAATGGTAGTAGCGCAAGGGAGTTCAGATTGCACCGTGGCCTTTTTCAAGGCAACCTGCTTTCACCATTCTTGTTCTTAATAGTGGTATAGGGTCTCAACCTCTTAATGCAGAAAGCGACCAACATCAAAAGAATGAAAGGAATAAGAGTTGGGAACCTTAACATCACCATTAACCCATCTACAGTTTGTTGACGATACCTTAATACTCCTGAAAGGGAATCAAGACAATATTTTTGTGGTTAAAGGTGTCTTATGAATCTTTGAGCTCATCTCGGGTCTGGCCATAAACTACTCCAAGAGTTGGGTATTTAGCCTAAACATGCGGACTGAAGCTATAAATTGAGCAGCTGGAATTCTTCATTGTAAAATCTCTTCTCTTCCCTTCATCTATTTGGGTCTACCGGTTGGAGGCAATCCACAACAACTATCAATGTGGGATCCGGTCATTGAGATTATCAAGAAAAGGATAAACGAATGGGAGAACAAGTTCCTCTCTTTTGCAAGAAAAATTACTCTAATCAAATCAGTGTTATCATCTCTCCAAATATACTTCTTGTCTTTGTTTAAAATCCCTAAACAGGTGGAGCAGAGCATAACCAAACTGATGAGCAGCTTCTTATGGAGAAATTCACAATCTCAGGATCACCCAATCCACTGGATCAGCTGGAGAGATCTTTGAAAACCTATAAAAGAGGGGGTCTTGGCATCAACGACATACAAAGCATGAATAAATCCTTGATGGACAAGTGGAGGATGAGTTGAAAAGTCAAGGAAAAAAAAATTGGGAAGAAAATATGAAGAAATTCAAGGAGAAAAAAAGTGGAGGAAGAGATAAATTACTCTTCTCGCAGGAAAAATTTGACGGAAAAAGTTATTGTTGATTTGGAACAATGTTCACCACTGAATTGTTGTGAATTAAAGCTTTGATTGGACCGCTTCTTTAGGGGAGTTTTCTAAATTCTTAATTTTTAATTATATTTTTATTGTTTAAACTTATGTGGTGTTGTTCCAAATTAAATATGCATAGCTAAATTATTTTTATATTGCTAAGTTGACATTTGGGGACTGATTTTTGTAGATGAACGTGAGTTTCATATCTGGATTATTTGTGATTATCTTATTTGACAAATTAAATTAGTAAATGCATGTGATTTATTTTGGCCAAATAAATCATATGAAAATACACAATATTGGTTAACTCTTTATTGCCATATTGTGCGATACTTGTCAAATAGAACTTGAAACCTACGCTTAGATAGGTAGGTAAAAAGTGTATTTCTTGCACTTAATTATTAATGTGAATACGCACTTGAATGAGTCTCCTGTTTACTTTAAAATTAAGTGTAAGAAGATGCAATTGGGTTAGTTGAAACTTGGCTAGGAATGAATCGACAGAGAGAGTTAGCCAATAATTTTAGGAGTACTAAACATAATAAATTAGAGCGTAAAAGCATCATCCCTAATCAATTTAATCTTGGCATTTAAACTTGCATTAATTGAGGAAATTGAAGTCACACTAGTCATACTTAGGAGTATTCTTTCATTCCTATCTATTTTTTTCGTGATCTCAAGTGTTTAAAATTTCTTTGGTAGTTAAGTTATTCCGTGATTTTTAGTTTATATTAACTTCTTCTTATATTAAAAATTTAAATTAAAAATAAAAACAAGTTTAATATTTTTATGTTCATTTGTGTGAAATGTGAAGATTATGTGCTTACATTGCAAATTTCAAGTTTGGGGTGGAAAAGTAAAAAGTGATTGCCAAAAAAAAAGAAAAAGAAAAAGAAAGGGTAGATGGAGGAGATTTGTTCGATAGTTCATCATATACTCCGAGAGAGTTTTTACTTGGTAGTGTGCATTAACATTGATGGTTTGTTGGCATTTTAGTGCACTTTGCCCATATTATCCTACCTCGACCCTATCCCAATCACAACCCTTTGGAAGTCCCTTTTATTTGTGCATTTAATTATCTGTGACTATAAGGTACTTTGGTGCAAGGTATGAAAAAGCTACGTTGATCGACTTAATTTTGTGAATTTCCCATATTTTTTGAGGTTGTGTGAATCATATTGAGTGATGGCCAATTGTGTATGTTTGAGGAAAATAAACTATGACGGTTTGAGACTTTAACACATGTATTTTTCTTAACCTGCAATCGACTGATTGCACATAAGAATAAACTGCACATATTTGAGTTCCAAAGAGTTTGGTTTGTTGGTTTGCAAAGAACAATTGGAAAGTCAACTCCTCATTTTGGGTTATGCATGATACATTTTTGTGGGGGCCTAGAATGAGTCCCTTTAAGTGTGTAAAATCTCGTTCGTATGTGCTGATTTTGTACTTGTTCGAGGACGAACAATAGTTTAAGTTTGGGGTTTTTGATGCAAATCAAATATATCTATTCATTTCCTATGATTTTATACTTGTTATAATAATAATTGACTCATTTTGATAATTTTTATATAAAAATAGGCATGATTTTCACTTGAGTTATTTTATAATTTTTTAGTAAAATTCATTGAAGCTATAATACTTTGGGTCACCATCATTGATTGAAGACAAGAATGGACTAAAATAAAAATTGATTAGCCAAGAAAATCAGAGAAGAAAAGTGTCACAAGAAGGAAACGAAGGCAGACAATAGAAAATCAAAGAGGCGAAGAAAGGTACAGGAAAGAAAAATTATTTAAGAAAGGATAACCAAAAAAAAGAAAAAAAAAAGAACTAAAAAATAAACGAAAGAAGTAGGAAAAGTTCACATGGGAAACAAGACCAAAAAAAAAGAAGAGAAAAACAAGTTCACGTGAAGAAATAAGAAAGAGACAAAAAACAAAATTGAGGAAGAGAGAATATCGTGAGAATTGACATGAAGCGCCGCATAAGAAGAAAACCAGCACACACAGCTGCAGAAAAAAACTGCGCACAAGAAGAAATTGGAGTTGAGAAAGAAAAGTTTTCCATGAAAGAAGAATATAAAATCTGCTGCAGGAGAAAAAAATCAGAGGAGAGCCTCCGATGGAATTGAGAGGAAAGGAGCCGGAAAAAAAATCCAAAAGAATTCTAGGAAAAAGATTCACGCAAAACAAAATCTTCTTGGGAGAGAAAATAGAGGTCAGCTACGAATTATGGAGGTGAGGAACAGAGAAGCTTCAGGAAAAAAAGAGAGGCTACCAAGGTGGGTTTACGCTGGGAGAGAAAAATTGAAAACAAAGTTGAAGAAGTGACGTGGCAAAGAATTGAAGAAAGAGGAGTTGAAAAGTCAAGGAAGAAAAAAAATTAGGAAGAAAACGTGAAGAAATTAAAGGAGAAAAAAAGTGGAGGAAGAGAAAAATTACTATTCACGCAAGAAAAATTTGGCGGAAAAAGCTATTGTTGATTTGGAACAATGTTCACCAATGAATTGTTGTGAATTAAAGCTTGGATTAGACCGCTTCTTTAAGGAAATTTTCTAAATTCTTAGTTTTTAATTATATTTTTATTGTTTAAACTTATGTGGTGTTGTTCCAAATTAAAAATGTATAGTTAAATTATATTTATACTTATAAGTTGACAGACGGGTTACTAATTTTTGTAAATGAATGTGAGTTTCATGTGTGGATTATTGGGGATTAGTTTATTTGACAAATTAAATTAGTAAATGCATGTAATTTATTTTGGCCAAATAAATTATATTAAAATATACAATATTGGTTAACTCTTTATTGCCATCTCGTGTGATACTTGTCAAATAGAACATGAAACCTACGCTTAGACATAAGGTAGATAAAAAGTGGATTTCTAGCACTTAATTATTAATGTGAACACGCACTTGAATGAGTCTCCTATTTACTGTAAAATTAAGTGTAAGAAGATGCAATTGAGTTAGTTAAAACTTGGCTAGGTATAACTCAACACAGGAAGTTAGCCAATAATTATAGGAGTACTAGACATAAGAAACTAGAGCGTAAAAGCATCATCCCTAATCAATTTAATCTTGGCATGTAATATTGCATTAATTGAGGAAATTGAAGTCACCCTAGTCATACTTAGGATTATCCTTTCATCCCTGTCTATTTTTTTGTGATCTCAAGTGTTTAAAATTTCATTGGTAGTTAAGTATCCGTGATTTTTAGTTTATATTAACTTCTTCTTTTATTAAAAATCCAAATTAAAAATAAAAAAACAAGTTTAATATTTTTATGTTCATTTGTGTGAATTGTGTGCGTATTAGTTTATGTAGTTACATTTGAAACAACTCTTAACACCAACACTCCTTGTGGGATTTGACCTATTTTTTCTTACACAATCACACCCGTATGTTTGCGGTAAAGTGAGTATTTTTAGGTAATTTAACTTGGTTTTGTACACAAATTTATTCTACCTAAAATACCTATCACCTGCATGGAAGATATAAATTGTACAACTTAGTTTGCTCCAGAGGTCTAAAATTTATCCTCCAAGACCAGGACCAACACCAGTTAAAATTCATCCAATACCCCATTTTGGCAACATATCAATTTTGATTAGCAGCAACTATGAATAGGCTATTGTAAGTTTTTGAAAGAGGTTATCTGAGACATAGTTTTCAAGAGAAAACTTGATTCTAACCCTGCTTCCTAGCTTCATATAAATAATTTGTTGAAAATATGGAGAAGAGGCTACCTTCTGCATGCTTTTCCACCAGGAAGAGTCCTGTGAATTTCGAATAGTATGAATGCTTCTTAATGTAGGTAGATGTCGCCTAAAATCTCACAGTCCATGGATTTCCAACAGTTCTCTCTTGCCATATTTTGACCTGAGCACATTAAAAGCTTGGTTGTTGCCCTCGATGAGTAATCTTGCACACCATTTGGCCAGCATGGCCTCATTAAACGCCTGCAGCCAGCGAACCCCTAAGCCTTCTCTATCAACTGCGATGATTAATTTGTCCCGTGAAATCCAACATATCTTCTTTTTGTCTGATTTGACTCCCCAAAACAAGGATCTTTGGATGGTATTCAGTTGTTTGATAACAGATGGAGCAAGGTTATAGCAAAAGAAGTGAGGGCAGAGATGCCAACACCGAGATGAGCATAGTTGATTTTCCACTAGTAGATAGGTATTTGTAGTCGTAGGAAGTTGAAGTGGCTGAGAATTTGTCAATTACAGGCTGCCATGTACTCTGCCTTGTAGCATTTGATCCAACAGGAAGTCCAAGATACTTAAAAGGAATTTTCCCAACTTTGCAGCCTTCGACAAACTTGCAGTTCCTATAGAAGTCTCTAAAGAGTTGCAGTATATCATCCTTCATTAAACAGGTAAACTATTTTATGAACTTGAAATTTAATCCGTCCGGTCCAGGACTTTTAGAGCTACCACAAGCAGAGATTGTTCTAGAATTTCTTATTCTAAAAAGGGTCCAATAAATGCTCGTTGGGCTAATATGTTGATTGATTCAAATTGCATACATCTCATACAAGGTCTTGGCCAATTAGGGTCTGCAAATTTCTCTTCAAAATGTTGCATGAAACAAGTCTTTACTCCTTCATGATCATCAATCCGGGAGGCTCCCATCCTACTACCTTATATATGATTCCTATATCTTTTTTTCCTGATGCAGTTATGAAAGTACTTGGTATTTGCATCTCCTTGATGAAGACAGTTTATCCTAGATTGTTGGAATGCCTGACTGTCAAGTTTTCTGGTAGTACATTCAAAATCTTCTTCCAGAGAGTGAATTTTCTTAAGGGTGCTCTAATCAATCTTTGAGAAGTTCACAGTTTCAGCAGCCAATTCTTTGGCAGTGAGCTCCTCATGCAGAGCTATCCTTTTAGATTCCAAGTTTCTTGGGGTTAATCTAGACCACTCTTTCATACCTTTTCTAAGAGCTTGAATTTCACTTTGTTTTGGTAACTGGCAAAACCTGCCACAACAGATTTATTCCCTACATCCTTTACCATTTGCACAAATGAATGATCATCTAACCACCAGTCTAGTACCCTTAGGGGCTTAGGTCCCCAGTTCTGGACTATCAAATAGAGGCTTATAGGACAGTGATCTGAGTCATCTCTTTTTAAGCCTGTTTGTACCCAATTGGCATTCTGGTTAAGCCAATTATTATTTAACGATAACCTATCAAGTATGCTTATAGCTATGTAAGAACTTATATACCATGTGAAGCACCTCTTCTCCATCTTTAGATCAATCAGATCAAGACTCTGGACAAAATTTTTGAAAGCAGTTATCTCTTGTTCATTTGGACGGTGTGCAGTTTCCCTTCTTTCACTGCTATGTAGTATGGCATTAAAATCGCCCATCACACGCCATTTCTGGTGTTCATTGTTGGTCTACGATAACTTGATTTTATTCCATAGCTGTATTTTGGCTGCAAGATCTCTAGGACCATAAACATTGATCCTGTTGGATAGGATGCTTTCACTATGCCAATTACCGGCCACTCCCAGATACCCCTCACTGGATGACGTGCTAAGTTTACAAAAATTATTGTTATTCCATATGCACAATAGACCACCAGATCGTCCTCTTGAGCCTTGGTACGTTCAGTCATAATCGCTGTCATAATAGAGCATGTTACATAACCTTTCCTCCATAGTAACCTATTTGGTTTCTTGTAGACTAATAAATTCTGGTTTTTCTACCCTGATAAGTTAACATACTCGCTTCTTTCTTCTTTGACTACACAAGCCTCTAACATTGTATGAGATGATCTTCATTGAAATATTTTACCATCTCCCTTCTTGCTACTGCCTGGAGTGGCAGCCCTCTGAGATTTTCTGTTGATGGCATTGAAATTTATGAGATGTGACCGAGTTTCCTCAGGGTGTGGACCATATGTTAGTCCCATATCACGACCTATATTCATGATGTAGTTAACCTCAAAGTGTTGCTGATCCAGTGATAAGTCCTCCTCCAAAGGGTTGTAGACAGTAGAAGGCTTAGGAGAGTTATTTAACACTAACTGGCCTAACCATTCCTGAAGGCCTTCATTTTCATTATGAGTTAAGAGAGCCGAATCTTTCCTAGATTGACTTCTAGTTCGAAGTCCTCTTTGCTGGATTTGCCTTATTATTTTCTTTCTACTTGCCGGTGTGGAGTGTGATCCAGGAACAACACTAGCAATAGGTGGAAAGTTAGCTTCATTGATAAGTGCAGGGATTAAAGGATCCCCAACCATACTAGAAACTAAATCAACCTTTGCAACATCATTGGATTTCACCATGCATACTTCTTGTAGGTATAACTGGTGATCACCAGAAATAGGTACTTTTAGATTAGAAATGAGTGTGTCCTTGACCTGTCTAACTGTTGTGTTATCAATAGGTTCCTTTGATTCTGAGACATGAGAATCTGAAGTGTGAGATTCTGGAGCATGAGACTCTGGGGCATGATCATCACTGGCTATGACCAGAGGATGTGCTTGTACATGAGTAGCCAACACATTCTCCAAGTATTCTCTTGGATGTTCCAGTACTCTTACACTAGATGGAGCTGGAGGCCACCAACTAAGTTTGGCAGGTATCCTTTGAGTTAAAGTGGGTCTTGTGACCACCTTGGGCAGGATGGGTTCTGTGACCACGTCCCTCAAGTCATCCGGAGGAGCTACTTCCACTTTAGTGAATTTTGATGGAGAATTTTCCTTTTCCTTCAAATGTGGGGATTCACATAGTTTTTCTGAGACCGAAGAACAGCTGTCCAAGGAGCAAGAGTCTGATGACCTGAGAGTAGAGTTAGATAAACGGTCATATGAGAACTCTTCATCTTCCAGTTATTCAATTAAAACCGTTCTGGTCCAATCTCCTTTACCTGTAAGGAATATGTTAAACCACATTCAATAGAGATAGGCAGTATAGATTGTGGACTATGTCCCCTTTCAAGCCTAATCAGGATTTAGAATGCCTCTAGGTAGTGGTGTTGTAGATTGCAATCATCAATCTTGATCAGATTCCCAAGTGCTTTGCCAATTCTCTCTAATGCATTTTGAGTCCAAAATTGTATAGGGAGACCTGATACCTGTAACCATACTGTCCTAAAATTCATCTCGATATCCATATCAGGGGTCCTTGAGTGAATATCATCTAACCATTTCAGGAGCCAGACACTGTCATTATTGATCAGATTATCTAAGTCATGCGCATCTTCTTCCCACAACAGAATTTTTGAGGCATTCAATGGACTAACTATGATATTAAGATAACCGGCTACTTTCGATTCCGCTTGTACTGTCCTCCAGTCAACTCTAGCATTCGAGATCCCAACATAGCCATCTTTCAGCCAGCCATTTGAAGTTTCAGTAGCAAGGATGGTCAGAGTGGGTGATATGGTGTCTGCCACTGGCCAGGTGCGTGGATTTTCATGGATCTTACTGGTAGAGGCACCCGCAGCCCCATTGTTTTGGAAGTTTATATTGGGGAGTGTGACCAAAGTAGCAGTTGTAGTCTTAGGAGGCTTGGATGAGTTAGGATCCAAGGTTCTAGGGTATCTTGCTATGTTAGCTCGTAATCCAAAGGAACCTATCCATACGTTGTTCAGTTTTAGGAGCAGCGTAGCAGTGTCAGTATCCTCAAATTCCACAAAGACGAATGGAAGTTCTTCACGATATAGCTTGCGAGCTATCTTGAGTTCACGTACCTTACCTTGTTTGCTCAAAAAATTTCAATAGCTGCGAATACTCACATTAACGAGGGAAGTTTGTAATGAACAAAGGCGTTGATGCATTCTTGACTTCCTGATTTTTAAGAAAGGGCTTCCTTGCTCCTAAACGCTCAAAAATAGAATGTGGGTTCTATTTCATGAGTGTGTCCTTATAGCTTGGACTAGGTCTATTCATAGAGGCAAATTGATACATGGGTACTTTAAATGGTTTAATAGTAGCTCTCATCATCTTTCTTAGCTGGCGGGAATGGGTAAACCAAGTCATTGTTAGTAGCAATACACGAACATTCTTTGAGCACAAGACAAAACAGAGGAAAAGAGTGAATAATACAAGGGACAGGGAAGACGAGGGATGGGACTAGAACTAAGTGAAAGGTTAAAAAAGGAGGGAAAGGGCGGTGGCCATTGGAGAAGGAGGCATGGTTCTCCCGATGAGCCGATGAGAAAACACGAAGGGAGTACTATTCATAGAAATCGCCTCTGTACCGAGAGAAAACCTTGGTGTGGTGCTCAAGATCTACTAAAGTTCCTGTACAGGAAGTTGATGAGAATGTTTCACATGGTACTATATGTATAGCTTCAGAATCTAATGCTCACTCATCAGATGATGTGATCACACCTCCTCTACCCCACTCCCCTCTACCTATTCTTAATCTCTAGGAATTCCCATCCCTTGCTGGCAATAACCCTACAGTTCCCCCATCGATCCCCAAAAATCCTTACTTCATAAGGTTAATGGTAGAAGGCCAAAAACAAGAAGCTAGACACGTAAAGATGTGGATCAGGAGAGAGACAGAGACCTCGTAGTATTAAAAAATTGGATTGGATAACTATCTGAACATCAATCCTACAGATTCTCAGACTCTTCACAACACATGCTAGATAACTCATAGTCTCAATTCATATATGAGGTTGATCATGTCTTATCTATTGGTGCTGAACTTGGTCTAGTATTCCCTGATGACAACAAAGAACTCAGAGATGTCCTAATTGAAATGAATGCAAACAACTGGAAAGAGTACACAACATAGCCAACTCCTCTGGCATACTGGGAGATGTTGCCCCTCCCGAATGAAGCTTATCACTTATAATGTAAGGGGTCGTGGTAGCTCAGGAAGGAAGAGAAGATTAAAAGAACTTATCCAGCTAAAAAAACCTGATTTTCTAAGTCTACAGGAAACAAAGTTGGATCATATAAACAGACATCTATGTACTTACATCTGGTTTGATGAAAATTTTGATTGGTATTTCCTAGGTTCAGTTGGCCAATCAGGTGGTCTTCTTTGTATTTGGAATAAGGAAACTTTTATCAAATCAGGCTTTATAGCTGGCGATGGATTCATAGGTGTATGTGGATCTTGGGTCAATGAGGACTTCCCAGCTAACATTCTAAACATCTATGGTGTAGGAGATCTACAATCTAAGTTGTCACAATGGGATGAAATTAGACAGTTACATAGAGGCAAAGAACTAGAGAAATGGTCTCTTGTGGGAGATTTTAATGTTGTTCTTGATCAGTGTGAGAGAAAAGGCACTTCTACTCATGTGAATGCACATGAAATATTAGCCTTCAGAACCTTTGTGAATGACCTGATGCTACAGGACCTGAGAATGGAGAAAAGAAAATTCACTTGGTATTTAAAATCCTTCAAGGCCATTAGTAGACTTGATAGATTTTTATTAAATGATCTATGGCGGGGAAATTAAGTAAACTGGATTTAAAGTGGCATCCTATGCTTGGAGGGAGGGTTTCATTCTAATTCTTCCCAGGGGAGGAGTGAGCTCCACTTGCTGCTTTGAGCCGGAACGGAAGCTCTTCATAGCATCAAATCAGTCATAGAATTTATCCGGTTTCCCTCTATAACAAAACTGTAAACTGGGGGGCCAAAACCATTTCAAGTTTTGGATGTCTGGTTAGAACAGAATGATTTCAATTCAATGGTGACATCTATTTGCTCTAATCTCTAAACTTTTGGATATGCTAGCTTCAGGTTAAAAACAAATATTAAAGCCACCTGAGAAGGCATTAAAGCTTGGAACTTATCAGCCCCTAGAGATCTTCAGAATGAACAAAAAAACATCATGCTCAACCTTGATGCATTGGAAATTAATGCTGAGCAGGATACTAGTGCTGGAATTCTCTAGGAAATAAACACTTACAGAGACAAATTGGATGATATCACAAAAAACTTGATTGCCTGACCTTTCAAAAATCAAGAGTTTATTGGATTCAGAGAGGAGATGCTAACACAACTTACTTCCTCGGATTGCTAAGGAAAAATAGAAATAGAAACACCATACATGGCATCTGGAGCAATGATCGTTGGACTGAGGATCCTGAGCAGATCATAGACAGCTTCAAACAACACTTTGAAGAGAGATTCACTGAACAGCATTGGACAAGACCCTCATTTAGAAACATCAGCTTCAAAATGCTCTCACTGCCAAGTAGAAACAAACTGTCCAGACCTCTTACAAAACAGGAAATAATGGAAGCAATCAAGAACTGTGGCAGTGGAAAAGTCCTGAACCTGACGGTTTGAACTTTTAATTCATGAAACATTTTCTACCTTTATTCAAAACTAACGTTATGCAACTGTTTTTGGAGTTCTACAGGAACGCTAAATTAGCTGGAGACAGTAATGCAGCACACATCACTCTTCTTGCCAAGAGCAATGCACCTCTAAAAGTCCAAGACTTTAGACCAATAACTCTCATAGGGGCCATTCCTAAAATACTTTCTAAAGTGTTGGCAAATCGGATCAGAGATGTGCTAGAAGAAATCATCTCCCCAAATCAAATGGCCTTCATCAAGAGCAGAAAATTATTAGATGGTGTTTTGATTGCTAACGAAGTTGTGGATGAACTAAAGAAACTCAGAAAACATGCAATTATCTTCAAAGTTGACTTTGATACTGTCAACTGGAAATACGTGCAGGATCTTATGATACAACTGGAATTTCCTCCTTGTTGGACCTAGTGGATTCAAGAGCTTTTGTCTTCAAACTCTTCTTCGGTTTTGGTTAATGGTAACCCTTCAAAAGAGTTCTTACCCACGAGAAGATTGCGTCAGGGAGACCCCCTATCCCCTGTATTATTCCTGCTGGCAGCAGAAGGTTTATCAGTGCTCCTATCCAAGGCCATTGCACTGAACATGTTCAGAGGAGTAACAATTGGAAATGACCTTATTCATTTTTCTCATTTGCAATATACAGATGATACTCTCCTGTTTGGAGAAGGCAACTGGAAAACCATCAAAGCTTGAAAAGCTATCCTCTTAAATTTTGAAATTACATCAGGCCTTAGAATAAATTATTCAAAAAAGCAGTCTGATGGGAGTTGGATTGCACTCTGATATAATTGAAGATATGTCTTCCTTCTTGGGGTGTAAGGCTAGTTCACTTCCCTTTAAATATCTGGGATTTCAAATTGGTGCCAACCATTCCAGAGCTGTCACATGAAATCCAGTCTTGGACAAGTTCAAACATACCTTCAACCCTTGGGATCATAAATATCTCTCATCTGAGGTAAGGTGACCTTAATAAATTCTGTACTTGCTGCCTTACCTTCTCACTTTTTTTGCATTTTACAGAGCTCCACAGGTTATCATCAAGAAACTGACGTCCTGTCAAAGAGCATTCCTATGGAACAAGCAGTCTGCTAAAAAGAGTTATTGCTGGCTTTCATGGAGAAAAATTACAACTGCCATTGAAGAGGGTGGCTGGGTATCCGTAACCTAGGGGTAATTAATCAAGCAATGCTTGGCAAGTGGGGAGCTAAACTTTTATCATGTGACAACAGTATGGCAATGCAAATTCTTAGATCCAAGTATGGGGTGAATGGAATCCTTTCAGCAGGAGAATTCAGAGAACTCCAGAAGCCCCTATCCTCTAGCAGGAGGTTGAGAGGCCGAAGAAGGGGAAGAGCTTATGCTTCCCAATGGTGGACTAATATCATAGACCTTATGAATAGCAACTGGTTTAAGCAACATGTTCAAATAAACTCGGTGCAAGGACATGAACTAAATTCTTGTTGGAAAGATGGCACAGAGGTTGCATACTTGCTGAGGAATTCCCCAGAGTTTTTAGAGTTGCTAGTAATACTAATGTATTCATTTCAGATTTTGGTTCATGGTCTAATAACTCTTGGTCCTGGAATTGGAGCTAGCGCAGACAACTTAGGGACATAGAAGCCTCTGATTTAGCTAACCTAGTCATCTTTCTGCAGGACAATACACTTAATGACTCTAGTTCTGATAGTTATATATTTGCAGGTAACACTGATGGGAACTACTCAGTGAGGATGGCATACAAAAACATCGTTGTTGGCACCCCTGCAGTATATTCTCAGCAAGAAGCATCCCTTTTATCCCGCATGTAGGACACAGAAATTCCAAAAAAATACAATTCTTTGGCTGGAAAATACTGCAGAATGTTATACCTACCCAAGATGCCTTAAAGAGGAGAAGCATCATACCAGAATATCAAAACTCGTCCTGTAATCTCTGCCACTCTGAACTTGAAACGGTTGAACACTTATTTTCTACTTGTCTCTTTGAGGTACGGATCTGGAAGAGGGTCAAGAACTGGCTAGCAGCTGATATCCTACTCTCAACTAATCAGGCCCCATCCTTGTTAACTTTTGAAACAGGTCGTCCATCACAAATTAACTCTGTTGCATGGAAAACAATCTGGTTGGCCATGATATGGAATATCTGGCTAGCCAGAAACGCAAACCATTTCCAAGATATACATGCAGATCCATCGAAATCCCTAGACATCATTCAGAGATCAACGTGGCTTTGGCTAAGAGCAAAAAGAAATTTATTTTCTTATTCCTACACTGATTGGTTAGTGCACCCACTGAGTTGGCTGATAGATGTAATTAGCCAACTTCTGGGTTGCGGCACTGTGAGAAAAGAAAGGGTGGTATCTGAAAATGATATTGGTCTTGTTGTTTATTCAGCTGATTAAGTAGGGGATCCTATCAGTTTCCTCAACTGACATAATGGTAGCATTGATGCAAGAAGGTGACTCCATCAATTTTCCCTCCAACTGATAGTTTTGGCAACAATGCTGCATGGTTGCATGATACGTTAGGCAGCATCAGTACCATCTTGATTTATTTGGTCTTCTTAGACTTGATGCTAGAAAGAACTATGCCTACGGATGGAGAGGACCACTAGATTATCCCCTTGGTTTTGTTCTGATATGTTAAGCCCTCTCGGATTATTATCTCTTCTTTATTACAGGGATAACTCACCAAACTTACCGAGTTGTGTACCAAGATCCCTATAATGGGATTTTGACAATGTGACAGTCATGACTTTTGCCTTGGTGAAACACGGATGACAGCGATGATCTGAATGCTGAAACGCTTTGTGATCTACTATGATGCTAGGTGAGCCGTGAACTAGATCACCCTTAATTATACAAGACAGGGGTATGAAGACAGGATTGACATTCTGATCAAACTCAAGGATTCCATTCTAGTTGGTTACTCTTAGGGGCCATAGTGTACTCTTGTATTTTTATTTTTTGATCTTTTTCCTTCATGTACGTACTTTATTATAATTAATGAATTTTGACTCATAAAAAAACTATCAACCCATTTATCTTTCCAAAAATAGAGCTTTTTTCTATATTTTGCCAAAACTAATCAGCTGTCGGATTAATGATAGAATTTGCCTCCATTATATAGAATATTAAACTAGTGGTTGATTTAGGCTTCATACAATGAACATCTATAAAAGTCACCATGTAGAATATATTGACCAAGTGGTTTATTAGTTAATACATAAAAAAACCAAACCAAACCAAACCAAACCAAACATACCCAGTATATCCCGCCTTTCGGCAGGGTCTGGGGAGGGTGAGATGTACTCAGTCATACCCTGATCTCTATAAATAGATCAAGAGACTGTTTCCGTGGAGACCCTCGGCTCTTCGAACGCGCACACGCGCGCCCAAGTCTACTGTAGTTTTTTTGATTTTTTTTTTTTTTTCTCTCAGCATGTTGTCCATTACTAATATCAAGTCACCACATTAGTAAAATAAAAAATCAAACAAACTAAATAGCTAAGAATAAATCAACCAAAATGAAAGCAATAATGCATGATCGTCTCTTATAATAATAGCTCTATCAAGTCGTATTAACAAAATAGAATTAAACAAGTATAATTCCAGTAACTGTAATTTGGACTAAAAGTATTTTTACAAGTGTATAAGTATGTAATTTTGTCTGAAAATGTTTGGCCTAAATTGTAAATATGAGCATAAATATAACTATTTTATGCTCGGATAATCAAAACCGAAACCAAATTAGTCTTTCAAAATCAAAACCATAATCAAAATTCAGGATATCCAAAACTAAAAAAGTCAAACCATTTGGTTAAGAAATCAAACGGTTCGGATTGAATCCGAACCAAATACTCACCCGTTTTGCCTAACTCTAGTAATACTGCTCTGGTGAACTCGAACAATGCCTTGAACATGAAGAACTTGAAAAAGGAACAAGGAAAAAAAATTCAAAAATTTTAGACTTGTGTATCTAAGATGTGTGTATGTCTAACATAGTGAGATCTATTTATGGAGTTGAATGAGACTAGATAACATTCTTTGGAAGCAACCGTTTGAACATTCGTATCCGTTCACTAAGATAAGCTCCATCCTAATCAAAATTTGATTTATCCCAAACATGTTTTTCCAACAGTTCATTCACCCACAAACCACATCCTAAGAAAAGACTGAATTACTTTTAAAAGTCACCCACAACCATTTGAACATTCGTATTCAGGATGAGATTGAGGCGGAAGGTTAATGGATGCAGATGAAGAGCAGATGGAAGGGGGAATTTCGTACAACGCTCAAACACTTTGATTCAGGATGTCTTGAGAAACATATGGCATTAATTGTAATAAATTTTCAAAAGTTTTCTTAATAGCTAAAATCAGTAACTCGCAAGTTAACAGAATGAGATATCGGCATATCGCATTGCTCTTCAGATGTAAAAAGAACGTATCAGTTTATATTCATTTATGAAATTTGAAATGCTACAGAAGATGGTATACGTATAGGATCACATCAATCTCGACCTCTTCTTCTTATTTCCTCTCCACGCTGGGAGAAGTTTGAGCTTCAGATTTAGCAAGATTGAAGTATTCATCCCCCGAGAATGCTCAACTGAATCATCATGAATCACCTCTAGGAAAACAAATAAAATGTTTCCAACATTTTTTCTTCATTTCATTACTATTCATTCGTCAAATAAATAGTAATGAATAGTGTCAGATGAGTAGTGACAAATCTCCTATAAATAAATTGCGTGCACCTATTTAAACACACGAAATATACAGAATTCTCATGTATTGAGAACCTACAACAAATTCTCTCGAATTGTCCCCTCACCATCTCTGGAGGAGAAATTTGAGTACGTGAATTATACGGGGACTCTGGTAACCTTCCGATTTCAGTTCGTAATATAATCAATCGAAAAACTACGATTCTAAACGCTTCCGCAAAGGTACGAATATGTTATTGTATTTATTAGATACATTCTAACCAAATGTAGATTAAGATCCACAGTGGTATCAGAGCATATTTTCGGATCTGATTATGTTCGATTCTTTTATTTATTATTAATTCAATTCGTTCAATTATTTTTTTAAATCCGTTAAAAATTCGATCTGTTCGTTTTATTTCTGGCAAACTGTCAAATTAGATTTTAGTAATCGAACGAATCGAATTAGATTTTCGTAATTCGATCAGTTCTGCTGCCCGTCGCCTGATACACCGCCAGACCATTGGTCACGGCGGCTCATGTACATCACGTGCCGCCCAGAAGTCGTCGGAGATTCCATTTCATTATCAGATTTCATTTCAGATTAACGGTGCGTGTATTGATACACAAGCTCCTTCATTATCAGATTTCATTTCAGCAAAACCTTGTAGTATCAATACAACAACCTTGAGAGCTATCTGGGCTGCTAAGGTCCGTTTAGTGTGTAAGGCCATAAACCTGAAATTCTTTCAAGCCAAAGATCCTAGCTACATAAGCATTGTGTCTAACATCAAAAGAAGATCATGGCTGTGGATCTCAACCAATAGACACTGCCATTCTTAGCCCTACTCTCTCACAGATTCTCTCCTAAATCCTCTTTGTTGTATCTCCTTTTAAGCTTTGCATCTATCTATGCAACTGACCTAAACCACGATCTCACAGTTACTCATGCTTAAACAAGGGTTGTCTTTGTTAAAATGTCAGGCTAACATTTTATAGGAGTGCAACTATAGCACATGAACACTGAAATCAAATGCATGATTATAGAGTCTAAATTTTGAACAGATTACACTAACAATTTGCTAATGTGTAGGATGATTTACATATCGCTGGTGACTGGAATGGCTTCTGAGAAGCCACATACCTTGGAAAACTATTGCACTATTGCGCCAGGGCTGATAGATATCAGCAGCTGTACCATAGCAGAAACCTACAGGATGACATTGTCTTTTCCGGTTTTACTGCCACTACAACAACGTATTCTGCAATGTTTTCCTTTCTGCTGTACCTTGAGGCTACTGAAACTTTTATGCTTTGAATATGCCCCTAAGAATCTGTACTTTTTAGTAGGAGCTTTCAAAAGGAATACAGACTCTGCTTATGCAGTTTGTACAATAAGCAGACATATTTTACACAAAATTCCTTCGTATTATTTTTGTACCACCTTATTGCATTTTCATATCTTTTCAGTACAGGTTAGGGCAGCAAAACAAATGACCTGACAGCCTCACTCAAAGGCTAATTCTGGGGGAACTCTCTCTTGTTGACATTTGCCAGGATCTCTAAGTCTTGGTAGCCTTGAACTGACTTGAATGCTGTTGGCTTTTTAAATGGCAGGATTAGTTTATTATCTCCATTTTTCTTCTTCAGTAGCTTTCGGTACTTACGATTGGTGGAGGTACACTTGTCAGACAGTGTGCCCAGGACTATAAAATGTTATCCAGAAAGTGGGGGCTTATGTTTGAGAAGTGATCTTTATTTGCAGAGTAGATTGCACTAGTCTATTGTCTTTTATTATGATCTGCTAGACTGCTTTTTTGGAATACAGCCCTCTCTGTAACTACAGGGATAGCCCACAATCTTAATCGAGCTTTGTACCAAGATCCCTATAATGAAAATTGACAATGTGACAGGCATGACATTTGGATTTGGTTAATAGCGGATGTTGGCGATGATCTGAATGCCGAGTTGCTTTCTGATCTACTATGACGCTAGGTGAACCTTGTGCCAGATCACCCGTGGCTATATCAGAAAGGGAGTATGAGTAAAAGGCAGAGTACCCAGATCATCCACAAAGAGTCTAGCTAGTGGATCTTCCATGAGATGTAGATCTTCGTGCTTGTATATAGGCCTCTCTTTGTATATTTTTCTTTTTTCTTTAATTTTTGTATATTTCATATTTTTATTTATGAAAGTTGGCTTATAAAAAAAAATCATGATCGTAAGGTGTTGTTTAGGGCTGGTTGTTAAGTGGGATCGTTGTGACTCCACCATAAATCTGGGCTCTTTACGAGGAATGACAGCACTGTCTAGGAGGATGGTCTATGATTTAGGACTTAGTGTCCCCAATAGCTACCTGAGTACTTACCGAATCGGTTAAGGATCCAATCTGACCAATTTCAGATTCTTTTGATAGATTCAAAATTCATCTTTTAACTTTGTTAAAAAAATCAAAATGTCATACGTTAACAGTTAATTTGGGCCATTTTTTTGCCAGAACAAATTAGGTTAAAAATGTTCTACAACGAAAACCCACTGATTTGTTACAATTAACAATTCTAAGTGTCAATTTGTTTGGCTGTATCCGTTATTATGTGTTTTTGCTTGAATTTGTTTCAATACGTGGAAGTTAAATTTTTCCCGAAATTTCTGGTTATGTAGAACGTGATGATTATGAGTTTAGCGAAATTTTTGAACGTAATACATAATCAAAATTCCTTACCAAAAATCTAATTTTAAAATTATGGCTAATGTCCTTAAAATATACTTGTAGAAATGGCACCTCCAAGCATGATAGTCGAGCTCTCATCCAGTGATAACTTTAGTAGATTAAACTATGACATCTGGTCCAGGAAGAATCAGTATCTCCTGCACGAAAAAGATGTCATTGAACACATTACCATGGAGGAACCCGTAAAAAAATGAAACAACCTATGCAGATATGCTATGTTGTATTGCATGCACGACAATCTTATTGACACGTACGATGTGATGCCCACCGCTAATGCCATCTGGGACAAACTCAAAGAGGTATACGGCTAAACTTCAGCTACAAGGTTTTGTACCTTGCACCTGAATTGGCTTAAGTACAAAATTGATTCAAGTCGAACTATACTGGAACACCTTCGTATTATGAGTTCAATGCTGCGTGATCTCAAGGCTGGTGGGATCCAAATATCTAAGTTCGAACAGGTGAACAATGTGATCCGTTCGCTACCTGATGAAAGGGAGGATAGACGGTGGACCCTTTCAAAACTCTGATGTCTCATGATGTGAACATCAAAATATTTGCTAATATAGCTTAGCACCTTGAGCTTAAGGATGAAACCTTATGGGCTTCTGCATCCTCTGCCAAAGTTTTTGCAATTCACAGGAAAACTCCTAAGAGGAGAAAATGTTTGGCAAGCCAGTGAAAAGTGCTCAGAAAACCCCCCAACGAAAGAAGATTAACAAACAACCTTCTTGAGCAAATGCCCAATAATATGGTACGTTTGAAGTGCTATAATTGTGGAAAGAAAGGTCATTTTTCTCAGGATTGTTCCGACCGAAAAAGGTACCTAACTCTCCCAATAATCCCAAAGTATACGTTTGCTTCCATGCATTAGTTGCTGACACCTTTCCTAAATGGATTATTGATTCAGGAGTGAACCAACATGTAGTGAATGACCATGCTGGATTCATCGATTTTCATCGTTGTGGCACTAGAACCCAAAGCGGTAATATGGGCAGTGATAGTGAAGAAAATATCGCCGGTATTGGCACCTACAAGCTCCATCTTCGTAGCGGGAATACACTATTGTTGCACGATACTATTTATGTGCCGGGAGTTAGATGTTGTTTGATTTCTGTCATTTGATTAGTACAATTGGATTTTTCATTTATGTTCCACCGGGGTGGATTGAACATTGAGTACGATGGCGAAGTGTTTGGTCACGGCTCATATAAACATGTTTTTCGCATCCTTGATTTGGATGATATTTGTAGTGATGCATCCCTTGCCTTAGTTTTCAATACTAGTATTAATTCTGAATTTGTTAAATGGCATGCTAGACTTCGTCACATTGGCCAACATAGGTTAAACATACTTGCTAAGTGCGGTCTGTTAAACCAACTCACTAAGGCTAAATTGCCTGCGTGTGAACCTTGCTTAGCTGGCAAGGCTAGCAAGAAGCCTTTCGTAAGGCTTCTTGAGCCTCAAATCCCTTAGATCTAGTCCAATATGACATTTGCGGACCCATGAGCGTGAACACCCTGTGGCTTCTTATTTCATCACCTTCATAGATGACTACTTGCGTTTCAGATACGTGTATCTGTTGTCTCATCCCCATAAAGCACTTGATGTGTTCAAGTGTTACGTAGCAGAAGTAGAGACACAGTTGGATCGAAAAGTTAAGATTTTGCGAACTGATTGCGGTCGTGAATACCTTTCTAATATGTTCCATGTGTATTGTGATGAAAATGCCATAGTAAAGCACCTTACCATTCCTTATACCCAATAGTAAAATGGTATTGCACAACGTAAAAATCGCACCCTGCTTGATATGGTTAGGTCTATAATGGTGCAAGCCAACCTATCCATTAACTTTTGGAGAGATGCATTGCTTACGACAACATACATCCTCAATCGAGTACCAAGTAAGAGTATGCCCACAACTCCTTATGAGTTATGGAATGTGATAGAGTACTTTTGGGCATGCTAATGATGCATGAATTGTTGCATTTATCTCTTCATTATGTAATATTTCAGATAAGATTGTTGCACCCTTGTATGGTTTGGAGAATTCAGCTAAAAAGGCTGCATTACCCCCTAATCAAGGATGCTACTGTCAATTTACAAGCTTCAAGAAGAACAAGAACCAATGCAACGGCAACAAGAAGAACGAAGATGCACATCACTTGCTCATACTTCAAAGATCAAGAAGATGGACATCACTTGCTCATAATTCAAAGATAAAGAAGATATCTTGCTCTTGCTCCTATATAACTTATAGACAGAGACTTACATGCCACATCTAAGAGAAATCAAGAGGGAGATTTGGTCAAAAACAGCCAGCGAACAGCTTTCATGGCATCCCTACTTTCAAGGGATTTGCTACCATCTTATCTTATCTATTTTTGAGTAAGCTTGATGTGTATAAAATACAGGGGTGATAAGGGTATAAGGAGAGTCGAGTAAGGGTCGTGAGAGAGACAGAAAAACAGTGTACTTGTACTTCAAAAATATCATAAATAAAAGGTTGCAGAATTTCTGCACCAAGGAGCAGATTGTTTACATGATGTTGTCTGCTGGATTCTTGTTGTTGCTCTCACCTATGCTCGGCTAGATCTACCATTCTTCTGCTGATCCACACGTCCTGAGACAGCCTAAACAAATTGGTGAGGTGCAAGTTAAGAAAAACAAGACAATGGTATTGATTTTTTGTTTGTAGAAACGCTTGTGCTTGTTTCTATTTTTGTTGTTTTAGATTGGCCATCTAAACTGATAAAAATTGAACCAACAGCTAGCAGAGACTTGGATGCATGGTTAGTACATTTAATCCTTGACTGATAGCAACTTCTTCAATCAAATAGGGCGGTTAGTCTATTTCTTTGAAGGAGCAACTAAAGATCATATGTGTAGAAGAATGATGATTCGGTTAGAACTCTTAGAATCACACACTTAATGAAGTTTCATTGATCTTAATACGGCTCTGATTATAGAGTTAGTTTGTTAACTACCTGGTTAAGGAGTTAGGACAGAAAGAAGAGAAGCAGTGGCTGAAAAACCACACATTAAGTACCATTGAAAAACAGATAAGAGGATCTAGGATCCAGTTTGTAACGTGGCATATTTTCATGGATTTAAGGTCAACAGAAGTTTGTTTTACCTCCACATTGGTTATTGTTTCAGTAATTAATTGCAACAAAATCCCCCCATCAGTTTGGTGTTTTGACAGCAACAAAAGCAGAACAGAGGCAGTGCAGAATGCATCACTTTTCCCTGTGGATTCGACCCTGAGCTCTCCACTTGCTACCCCTTAGCTTGTGTAGTATAATTCAAGAATACTTTGAGATAGTTTTTCAGTCACGACATTGAAGAAAACATCCATCATAATGGAAGGAAACCAATCTTGGATCATATGCAACCATAGGGTTCGGCGGGTTATGTGCACAACCAAACCCATAAATGGCAAACTTGGTCCAAAAGAAACCAAGTGGGTATTTATTCGATACCCCAAACATTCAAAAGGAGATGTGATGTCCGACGAACACCCGAATTGAGGTATGATTGAAATCAACAGTCGCAATGTCGAATTTCTAGAGGATCAGTTCCCAACTATCGACAAAATTAAATAGGACGGTCAATTGTATGATGCAACATGACCTACCACTATCTCTTGTTGTGGGGGAGAATATATTTCACCAAATCACCAAGAATATGGAATCTCACCTATTCAAGGTGGGAACTTGTCAAGTGAGGGTCCACATAAAAGAGAGGTAAGTCCTCAACCTTTCTTTCCTAGAAACGAGATTAGTTCTCAAAATCTAGGCTATGACAATGATGATGTGACTACTAGCCCCACAAACCCTAGGGGTAGTGGGAGCGGTCCTTCTCACATCATCAGTCCCATGAGCCAAAGGGCTAGTGGGAGTTAAACCCCGACCAGGCAAGTAGAAGATCTTGTTATACAAAAGAGTGAACGTGAAAGAATTCCTCGACAATATTTTTAGATCGAGTAAAACGTATTCTTCTGCGTTCCTTTGAAAATAGAAGAGCCCACCTCTTATAACGAGTCTATGGACTCACCCGATAGGGAAAAATGGCTAAGTGCCATGAGAGATGAAATGGACTCGATGCAAACAAATGAAGTTTGGGAACGTGTTGATCTACCACATTGTCGAAAATCGATTGGATGCAAGTGGGTATTCAAGGTTAAGCGTGGTGATGGATCAATTAACAAGTTCAAAATCTGACTCATGGTGAAAGGATTTACCCAAATCGACGATATAGACGATGAAGAGTCATTTTCTTCTGCAGTTAGAATTGCCTATATTCGTCTACTTCTAGCCCTGGTTGCCCATTTGGATCTCGAGCTATTCCAAATGGACATAAAGACTGCCTTCCTTAATGGAACACTCGAGGAAGAGATCTATATGGATCAACCTATTGAGTTCGTCTCAGCAGGGCAAGATGACAAGGTATGTCGTCTTAAAAGATCCATAAATGGTCTTAAACAGTCTTCCAGATTTTAGTACTTCAGATTGTATGAATCCATTACTTTGTATGGCTTTGTCATAATTGGTGAAGATCACTGCATGTATGTTCTAAGGATAAAGGAAGGAATGATGTTTCTCTCCTTATATGTCGACGGCATACTACTGTTTGGTAACAACGTGGGAATGATCAACGCCACCAAACAGTAGCTATCCTCTGTCTTCGAGATAAAGTAGATGGGTGAATCTAGGTATGTCCTAAGCGTAGAGATATGCAAAAATTGTTCAAATAGAATGTTGGGTTTGTCCCAACAGGCATAAATAAACAAAATCTTAGAGCGATTCAGAATGCACTACTCCAAACCCGTTGACACCCCTAGTGATAAGGGTATGGCATTAAGCCTCGATCAATGCCCGAAAATAGATAAGTAAAAAGAAAAAGAAATGCGCAATATTCCATATGCTAGTGCCATATGGGAGTTTGATTTATGCCATGTTATGTTCACGACCGGACATCTGCTTCACGGTTGGGTCAGTAAGCCGTTACCAAAGCAACCCGGGGCTTGCTTATTGGCAAGCAGTCAAGAAACTCCGTGGAACGACCGATCTAGTTCTATGCTATCAAGGAGGAGACATTAAACTGAGAGGTTACACCAATGCTGATTGGGGGCGAATTGGATGAGTCCATGTCAACCTCAGGATATGCTTTCATCCTTGGTGGAAGAGCTATATCTTGGTGTAGCAAGAAGCAAGACTGCATTACTTTGTCAACTATGGAAGCAGAATATGCGCGTGCAGACTAGCAATGCAAGACGCACTTTGGTTTAGATGCTTTCTACAGTACCTCGATTTGACTCCGAGGCCCGATGATCCTGTAGAGATAAACTGCTACAATACTGCAACAATTTAGTTTGCTAGGGACCCAAAATTCCATGGAAAGACAAAGCACACTCAAAGAAGATATCACTTTGTTCGAGGCATTGTCAACAAAGTAGATATCAGTATCAAATATATTCATACTAACACGATAATCGCTGATCTGATGACTAAACTCATTCCTAGATGTGTTTAGAGCTCATGTCATGAGTCTAGGACTACGTAGGGTGTGATGACATCCTATAATGAATAAGGACATGTTTTTGTACTGATTGATTATGAAATGAAATCGACGTTTTCTTTTTATTTGAGAAATACTTCTGCGCGTGGACAGGATCCGCTGGACGAGCTAGGCAGCGCAAGTTCAACGGTGGTACTCGCTGAAGCAGAAGCCTCAGGACGACGGTAGAAATCACCAAGAAAGCCGGAAAGTTACGGCAAAAAAATGTAGATTCCGTCGAATTCAAGGCGAATTTCAACAATCCCAAAAGAGAATAGCAATTATGATTCTTGTATTAGGTACTCAAAACTACTAAAGGGAAGAAAACTCTACCCACTATTTTACTTGGGTCAAGCCCACTACAAACATAAAATGCAATTGTTTCATACTAAATAATGCATAGTGTACGTTGTTGTGAGACAACAAGATTTTTATTCTTTTACTCTGGCTATTGAAGTCACATTTACCATCAAATAATTTCATTTCAATTTTGTTGGTCATGATTTGAGATTTATGTGGCAGCTTATGTTCCAAATCATTAAGGTGCACACAGGAATGCAGTGTTACAAATAGTCAAAATAACAGTTGGCCACCAAGTAGAGCTACTGACCAATGCAGCAAATTCAAGACTAGCTAAAAGTCCAAAAACAGTAGAGCAACCAAGACTATAAGATGAAGGCAGTGCCAAAACTGGCTACAAGCCTCAAAAGAATGTCGCACAGGACCACAAAAAAGGCTACAAGCCTCACAAAAATGTCGCATTGGACCACAAAACAGCTACAGGCCGTGCACTTAAGAAAGTTGTAAACTTGTTCAAATCCCAAGCCTAACAGTTATAAAAATAGTAAGTAAATAACCAAGAAAAAACTTCAAGTACTGAAAGGATTAATAGAGACTGTTATAAAGTACTTGTGAGGTTAACTCCTCAATTAGCCTTCTATAACCAGGATTTCACCGAATATTGACAAGGATCAATTCGAATTTCTCTGTGAATCTAAGATTTTTCTTGGAACCTGGTTTTGATACTACTTATTAGAATCGAATCTTAGATTATCTCAACAATGCAAAGAACAGTTAGTAACTTCTTTGCAATATTAATTGAAAATGATCAAATAAAGCATAAAACTAACCAGAAACACCGAACCTTAAGTCTCGTGGTTCACCGGCTCCTTAGATACTAACTACATCCACAAATCGGGTGCTCACTGTTATATTATTGCTTTATCAATTAAACGAATGTTTAAAGCTTACAGCAACATTGAGAATCTCGCAGATTCTCAACCAGAAACGTGAAGAACTAAAGAACACATCCAAATACCTAGGGATATATCGAGTCCGGAAGGATATAAGTAGGGGTGCTTATTTGGAAATCAGAAATCGAAAATCGGAAATTTTCATTTCCGAAAATTTCCGTTTCCGAGTTCCATTTCCATAGTCTTATTCGGTATAATGGAACGGAAATGGAATTGGAATTTCTTTCCGAACTGAGTTCGGAACGAAAATTGAAATAAGCGATCGGAAATGGAAATTTCCGATTTCCATACTCAATTTGATTTTAATCGGAAATGGAAATGGAACGTTTTTTCACTCCAAAACACAATGAACAGTAATCGGAAATGGAACGTTTTTCACTTCCAAACACAATGAATAGTAATCGGAAATGAAAATGGAAGCGGAAATGGAACATTTTTTACTTCCAAACACAATAAATAGTAATCGGAAATGGAAATTTCCATTTCCATTTCTAATCGGAAATTCGGAAATTTTCGCTCCATTTCCAATTCCGATTTCCGATTCCAAACGGAAATAGGGTAATTCGGAACAGAAATGGAATGGAAATTTTCTTCCGAACTGAGTTCGGAACAGAAATGGGAATGGCCATTTCCGACGGAAATTTCCGAATAAGCACCCCTAGATATAAGTAACTATGAAGCACTGTTTGTAGGATCATGTGACAAATTGTCACAACACAAGTGAGAAATACACACTAATCTAGTATTCGAACCAGAAAATATAGATCGAAGGTTGAAGTGGATTCATGGAGAGAGAATTTTCGAAGAAGCTAAAGAGAATTTCCTGGAGAGTACGATGAGAGCATTTGCGCCGCATGGACATCACTGCCACCATCGCCAGAAAATAGTAGGTAGAGTTTGCTTCCCTCTATGTACTCGTGATGTGAATTTTTTGTTCACAGAACGAAAACGTGGAGTCGGGAACTTATTCTTGTATCAATAGAAACACATGAATCAATCAAATTT